>JBBBVU010000014.1:5541768-5568254 GCA_037177055.1 Atherinosoma microstoma
TGTGTGTGTGTGTGTGTGTGTGTGTGTGTGTGTGTGTGTGTGTGTGTGTGTGTGTGTGTGTGTGTGTGTGTATTTGCACATGTACATGCTTTAGTCTTGTTTGTCAAGGCTTGCATTCTTTCATGCATGCGTGCATATTTGCAGAAGCTGTACACCACATACAAATTGGCTGGGGTTTTTTTGTTGTTTTTTTTTTTTCGAACACCACGGTGCGCGCTTGTGTGATTGTCCGCTCGTCTGCAAATCAAGATGAAGCGCAGCATTTGATCTGCATAGAAGGCAAAAAACAGTAGAGAACGAGAAAGGGAACAGAGCGCGTATGATTGAGGGAAATGGATGAGTGCAGTGATAAGAGGAGCTGCCCGGGCCCTGACAGATACACACAGCAGATGGATGACTCTTATCTGGGAGATCACAGAGTGCGTGCTCACGCTTGGGCCCAGTTACAGAGAGCCATGATCACACCAGACAGATGAATAGGCCTAACCCCCCAGCAATCACACTGCACATACTGTAGACACATGCACACCAACACATACACATTCGTACACACCTACTTGACAGAGTGAACAGATTGCAGCGCCTCTGTTACCTTTCTGTCTTTGACATTGAAATTCACCTGGAGTCTGGTGTCTCAAGGATGTGTGCAAAGGGAGCCGAGATAAGAGAATTCAATTTAAATTCATGCAGCAAAGCAATTGCACGCGTGTTTGCGCTTCTGTGTCTGCATGCACACGCTGTGCACATGCATGTTGGCATGCAAATTTGTCTGCCAAATCCAGAGACACAGGCACCCAATTTTCACTTTTCCCATTGCAGATTTTTCTCTCTTGTTCCCTAAGTACAAATAATGTCTGTCTTGGGGTTTAAAAATGGATCAGCAGTCATATATACAGAAACAAATACCACTTTGGACTGTGATTGCATAGCAGCACTTAACCATTAACCGCAATTACCAAAGCCCTTTCAGAGAGTGCTGACAGATTTACCTGTTAAGACACAAGGACTGTACTCTCGCTCATCCTCACTTGCTTCTTTTTTACGTACAGTAAGCATCCTTCCTAAACACACACTCCTTGTTATTTTGCAAGAGTATAGGCTACTTCTTCAACAGCTGTTGAATCCCCCAGCTGCATTTTATAGCGAGGGAGAGTGCCAGTCTTGTCTTCAAGGCAGATGGTGGCTGGCTGGCCCTGCGGACACGTGGCGTGTTGGACGAATGCAGACGCTCCTCCGGCTCTGGAAAGCTGCAGATCCCAAAATGTGCCTGTACAGTGTTCTCTGTCGAAGCCTGCAGTCACCTCACTTGCAATTCAGTGTGAGGTGAGCAGGCTGTGACTGGAATGTGTGCCACGTATGCGCCCTTCATGTCGAAAATGTTTTCCATAGTTGCTCTCCTTTGATAATCAGTGGTGTGTGAAGTTCATAGATGTCACACAGCACCTGTTCCCTTTCTTACATTTGGATGTTTATGTCTACCTGTAGGATAATAATTAGAAGACTTTAAAGCTGTGTTAGTGGAACTGAATATGATTCTGCTTTTTTTTCTCTCTTCTTCCCTATCATTGCCCTTTAGGGCATTGTTTTTTAACCCTAACATCCATGGTAATACCCTGGATGTGCTTCTAAGTTGCAGACATGGCATGGCATGTTCAGACGCTCTTCAATTCATCAATATACTGCAGGAGAGACCATCAGTGGGTCAAATAATAGGTTGTTTTTCCTCAAGGGGACAATGCTCTGCCCCTAGAATTCTCATGATTGATGTGTCTGTGGAAATACGATTTATCCGGGGCTTTCGGTTGGCCTACAGGGATAAACGTCTACCTCACATTTCACATTACCTATCCATTAGAGAAGAAGATCCTCCTGACAGAGCTTTTTGTGGAGCAGAAAACCAGTCAGTGTAGTTTTTCTAATCCATGCTGTCTGTCTCCATGATACAAAATCCATCCGTCATGTTGGAGACAACATGCCTCTCCTGCTACCATTTCCATTCCTTTACCCTCACATACACAGAGCAAAATACCCATCCCACTGGTGAAAGAAGGGTTGTTACTATCAGTTTTGCAAGTTGAGGCAGTTGTGTGTGTGTGTGTGTGTGTGTATGCCGGTGAGATAAGGATAGGCAATGATGCAGTGAAAGATTCAGATGACGTTAACGGGTGCTTCTGAAGTGGTGGGAGTTGGTCAGTTTTCTAATGTTCGTGGCCAAAGTTTAGAGCAAACGGAAACCTGAACCTGACACACACTCATGACTCACTTCCTTAGCTGGAAACAGAAAGATACCCCCTGTGGGTTAGGAAACAAACACTTTGGACTCCTGGATACACTTTGACACACAACTGTTGGTACGTCACATCTGGCAGACACCCAACTTTAGTCTCACAGTGTTGCTGTGAAAATGAAGAAAACTGTGACATTAAAGTGCCACCCCAGCTTTTGTAAATGATCCTTCAAATTATAAAAATGTTCCTGAATATTGTGCATTTGGATATTTTTGCCATGAAAAAACAACTGTGTGGCAATGCCAGCTCTTAATCATTCAGTGAACAAGGATCTATGAATATGCTAATGTTGCCCCGCCCACATATCCACTCTCCAGTTGTTCAGCTCTGAAAAACCTCCCCTGTGCAAAACAAGCTCTGCTATGCTTATTTTAAGAACAAACAACAATAAAATGATGATCAGAGCTGCTGAGTTTCACGCAATGCGCATGAGATTAATTATCCTGCTCATAAATAAGCTGCACCTTATGGGGAAAAAGAAAAGAAAAGAAAAAAAATCCCCTCAACATTCTCCTTGTGATTCACACATGCTGAGCAGAAGCTTCCTTGTCCTTGTTCAGAGTGATGAGTTAACCTCCCTTGCTGGCTCAGTCACAAAGGCGTATCAGCTACAGATTGACTTCAACCCTGTGTTCCACCTCTGTATTTTCACACATGACATAACAAAGGCACATCAGTGGCGGCTAGTGATGTGTAATATCACTCCTTTCCGATCCAACATCAAGTAAAATTCAGCTTGATGTCAACAATACTGATACTTTGTACAAAAACTTACTGTGTTTGGAAAATCTAAATTGCCCTTGTCCTCTACTCCTCTTCAAATCACTTCATCACAATCTTTTTATATTCTGTGTTACAATTGATTCTCAGATGTTTACCTCTTAAATGCTTGACTTGAGAAATAATGGACAGAAAAAATGCAAGATTTTTTATTCTGAAGTCTATATTCAGCTCTTTCATAAAATAAAAAAACCCCAAAATATTTCATGTAATGTAATGTCAGAGTTATTGTAGTGCAAAAGGTATCCACCAGGGAGCAGAAGACAAGTATGGGGCTGTATACAACAGGGTTTTGAACAAAGTTTTTACCACAAGATAATGCAATAGGTCTCAGAAGCATAGGTATCGAATGTGATATATGAGGCATTAAAGAGTAAATGAGGTTTGTGTTGTTGCTAATATACCTCACAGTTTTTCAAATGACTAAAAATAAATCAATATTTTGATATGAGAAAAACTATTCTCCAACCTAAATAGCTGGTATTGGAGGTAGTGATATTTCAGTATTGATCTGTGCATGACTAGTCCTGGCTTGAAAAGGCTTCCATGAAAGAGCAGGGAGTCAGTACTGGCCTCTCAAGTGATAAAAACTGACGCTGTTTGAACCATTTATTCTGGAAACATCTAAAAGCACGTTGGTCAACTGGTAAGTTTATTTTTCAGATGTATTTTCTTCTTAAACTCTCATTTGCAAGTCCTGCACTTAGGCCACTACAGCATCCTTCCACCAACACCTGTAGCCGAATTACCTGCAATGAAGATTTTGAAGCTCAATTTAGAGCCTTTTTTTATGAAAAGAACAGATAGTTTTTGTTTTTTTATTTAAATCCCTGATTGAGTTCAGAAATAAAAATGTATTTTGATATTGTAGTTGGCTTTTGTGATTTGATATGAGTGGAAATGATTGTTTTAATCGGCATGTGATATCGTCGTGTATCGATCGCTGGACCCTAAATTGAATTAAACAATTTGTGATATCATCGAATCGTTATCCACTGAATAAATATATTGTATCATGATCAAACTTGTGATTTACACCCCAAAGACATATCACATCAGAAAAATAAATGGCAGCTGATCTCCGAAACCTGGTGCTACTCACAATGCACAAAATAGCTTTTCTAACTAGCTTGTGCTAACTTCCACCCTGAACCAGTTGAAGACAGATGTCCACCCTTTTCCCAATGAAGTTTGGCTGAAGGTTTTCCTTCCCACTGTCACCTGCTACCCTGTGCTTAATATAGGGAAGAAGATTTGATGAAATCCATTGCTTCAATTGGCTAAACTATTTTTTCTTAATAAATGGGCTTATTTGAGCACAATAATGATAAATTAGACTAATATGAATTATATAATGTTTTAATTGGATTATAACTGAACTACAATGAATTGGATTTAGTTGGACTGTAGCTTTAAAAGTGCCCTGAGAAGACTTTGTCATGAATTAGCGCTGTACAAATAAATGAATTGAATTAACTTTTCTTCATTGGATGCTAGCTTCTCAGTTCATCGGTTCCTCACACCACATGCAAATAAGCTGTAGACCCACTACAAATAGCCTGGATTAGTTTCCACAGTGTTTTGTGTAAAAAAAAAAAAAACGGGGTGTCTAACCTCACCTTTGTGGTGCTTTGCAGATTCAAAGAAGAAATGCTCAGCCATTGTTTTGATTGAACTTGATCAGTAGAGGGTGACCTCAAAGATCAATTCAAAAAGTAAGATGAAAAAAAAAGAAGCTTTGTGATGTTTTCCAGCAGTGGCCTTCCCCTTCAACTTCATACACTCACACACACACACACACACCACATCTCCTCCTGTGTTTATTTTCTTTTACTGTCTTGCAGGGCTGTTGCTCAGAATACATTCACCCTCAGCTTTTGTGTCTTCAGGGCACCATACTGCGTCACAGCTCTCTACAAAGCCTGTAATGATGAGGGGCTCTCAAAAAAAGCGGTTTTAATTTTAAGCTCAAGGCTCCGTTAACAGGATGGATGTCCTTTACATCCAGTTGCCCTCCCCCTTCCCTCTTTTGGTTGCTTTGTCACTGTTGTCATGAGAGCTGGAGCCAGCCAAAGAGGAATCCCTGGAATCTTTTTCGGCTGACCTGGCTCTCATGTAGAGCTGAGGAGTAATGGTGACATAGTCCTCGTAGCAGACCCCCCCGTCTTTATCTTTAATAGTGAATTGCTTTAATAGTGTCCTGTAAAACAATAGTTTCCTATAGTGTCTGAGAAAAACATTTATATATATTAAAAAGTGTCTGTAACGCCCACCGCAGTTCAGCTGAATTATGTTGCTCAAGCTTTGGCAGAAGTGCCTGTGAACAGTGGAATGGAGGAGTGTATGAAAGTCGCCAGCACTGACAGGGTTAATCATACCCATATGGTGTACCAAGAGGTTTGGTCCAATGCTGCTGTGGGCCAACAGGAGAGGGAAGGCTGGGTGGGGGCAGAACAGAAGGGAGAGGACAGCAGGGCAGATCACTCTCCCAACACCTGCACCTGGTCACTTGGTTTTCATTCAGTCACAAAGAAAGTCCTTTTAACGGATCAGGGGACCAAAGACTTGATCACACCTCGATGATGGTTGCTGCCACCCGGGCTTAAACTTTTGGACAGAGTGGAAGAAGGAAATCTGATGTCCTTTTTTTTTTGTTTTTGCTGTTTTCATTTGTAATGTTGCGCAGAAGAATGTCATAAGCGACTGATAAGGCATCGTTTTTCTGTCTGAAGAGGACGTTTGTAAATCCATCGGATTGTTTTATACCTGCGCAGACCTGCTGAGAGAGAGAGATTTTCCAGTCCAGGCGGCTCCGAGGCGCAAAACGCGGGGAATGCAGCGGTAACATCCCGCAAGTTTTGGGGACTCCGAGAGGCGTAGTGGCTGTAGAGAACAGCTCGCAATCAAAGGTAAGACATTTCACCCGTGTTTGGTTTAACTTTTAACTCACATTTGGTTACTATGTAGCTTAGTCTGAATGGCAGATTATTCAAGTGTGCGCGCATTTGTTCGGTTCCTATTTTGGGATGTTGAGTTCACAGGTAAGTGCGCACTGTTCCGCTTAAAAAAAGGCTGAAAGAAATCCTGTAATTATTTAAAGGGAAACCATATATTATTACAGCAGAACTTCAATTTATGTAGCTCCCACCCAGCACAGAAAAACCAGCAGAACTGCTGAACAAACACCACGAAGTCAAGCCATCACATATTAGAACCCCAAGGCTGAATACAATTTTAGGTACAGAGTGAAGTGTTGTAATATTTTAAGCCATTTCAGCTGGAATGTTTGGATTTTGTTTTGTTCCAACCAAATATAAAGGGAGTGGATTTTGGTCTGCAGACTTACGGTGACATTAATATTAAACAAGCTATGAACAATTCAGGAACTTCAAATATGTGGTCATGCGGTCAGATTTCTTTCTTTCTTTTATTTTTTTAAAAATCTTTTTTAAAGATGCTTAGGTTATAGTTACATTTCTTATTCTTTTTCAGCTGTAAAAAAATAAAGTATTTACCTAATATCTCATACTATAACTGTATTATTTGGAGTTATTATACAATGCCTAAAGGAGGAGATAGGAATCAACATCCCCTCTGGTGAACAGATCTGGCTCCTGTGTGATAATACCAGGAAGGCTATTAAAGGTGTTGCCAGTATATCCTCTGTTTTCAATTTTGTAAATATTCCCCATGCCTTGTCATTTCAGTTTCATCAGAATGTTCAGATTTTTCATGGAAACACATTTTTCTTTTTATTGTGTCACACCCAAATTTTTTTTTTTGCTTCTTTCTCACCATGAACATCTCTCCCTAAAAGCCCCCCCCCCCCCCCCCCCATCATTTCCAGGCGTGTGCCATGCATGTGCACTGCAGGCTGCGGCTACATGGCTGTCATGAGGAAAAAGAAAAAGCCCACGGGATAGCTTATAGCCTGAGCAAAGCACACCTTCAGGGAGACAATTTAATGGATGTTATGGACTCAGCTTTTAGTATTCATTATTTATATGGGATCCTCTCCGGCAAAGTGCAGATGCATAATGAATGCTTGAGTTAAGGTCTAACAGTTAGGCTACGTTTCAACACCCCTAAACTGTCAGGGATTGTTTCAGCGAAGGGCTACCTGTTTCTTTGAACTGTCATGTATTTCGCTCATCAACTTCTGAGAGTGCGTCGACGTGCTTTGTTGAAAGAGTGAGGGAGAGCCGGAGGGAATTATTGATTGGCATCCTCGTTGTCTTTTTTTAAACGTGCTTCTGTGAAAAAACGTGGCTAAAATATATGCATAAGAAAGCTGAATATGTTTAAGAAACTGTCCAAGATGAAGGCCAGATACTCATCTCCATTTTCAGACTTTTTTTTCCAACAGACCATTCCTGCAACTACCATTATACAGTCTTAACACATACCTCGCTACATTTACTCTCTAAATAAATAATAGGCCTGTCATATTTTCCAAAGCAGGTGTGAAGATTTTGGACCTTGTTCTCTGCTGCCAAACTATACGTCTCGCCTTGGAAGGCTGCAGGCCAAACGTCTGATCAGAGAGATCAGAGAGAGTCTCTTGCCTGCCCTTCCTTCTTTTTCTGTCTTCTGTTTTCTCATGGGGCACTCTGTAATAATGTTCATTCGCCTCTCTTTTTTTTTTGGTCCAGATTTAGATCTCTGTGGGCTACCTGCATGACTGTTACCATGACAGCATCTGGAGCCCAACTCCTTCTGTTAGCCTTATGTGTTTACAGAAGCTCGGGCCTGCAGCAGTTGGCTCCACGGGTTCGCCTCTCCTTCAAAGGTGAGTTTACACACCAAGTAAAACTCTCTCTTCTGCAGGGATCATCATAATTGTTAATTTGTCTGGCTTGTCCTGTCACTACAAGTCACACGAACTCACATACACGCACCCACATCCATGCCAGCAGTTCGGTTTCCTTTTCATACATATGTAAAGAACGTATTTCCTGCCACATGTCAAACAGCAAAAACACTGGAAACAAAAGGTGGATGTTACGTGTGACTGGTTACTGGTAGTGCCCTTCAACAAAGTTTCTCCCCACACCCTTAACCCCGCACGCACAACCGTCTGACCTGTCATTGCTTTTATTTGATGTGTGACGTTATGACACAAGAAGGAAACACCTGAAATCTGATCACAGGAGTAAAATTATACTTAAGAGCGGTAAAGGATCCAAGATGGGGTTTTTTTTTTTGACATGTCCTTTTTTGTGGGGATCTGGGATTTTCCCCTGTTGTCCCAAATATGAGAACGCCACCTTTGATCCATTCAGCGCAGGATGATTACAGTCATTTTCTGCGTCCTTATCACGGCGTCCCTCCAACCTGCGGACTGCGTCACACCTTACTAAATACATGGATGGGAAAATTAGAGGTGTGGATCAGATTTATAACATTCTTGAGGGCTTTCATGTGCGGCTGAGTCAAGCCGCTGTTGTTGGCAGGTCAGGTCCAGGCAGCGTTCGGTGCCTTATCTTGTTTCAGTGATACACTTTTATGATTTTGTACATGCAAAAAGCCATCTGAAGCAGATTAGAGCTACTCCTGAGATTTGTGCTTGATAACCATTGGCTGTCGATGTGCAATGTTGTTTGAATTCGCAGTTTTGTAAGGCTGACAACAGCTGTCTGCATGCTGTTGATGGTTCGCCGACGTACGCGCAAGCAGTTCCGCTTGAGTCTTGACAGAGTAATTGCCGTGCATTTTTATGTGACCTTTAACACTAATCCCCCCCTCTCAGTAAATAGCTTACCAGTGTGTTTTTTGGTACATGCTGATCGAAGTAGTCTGACTCAATTACGCAAGTTTGGTTTTGAACTTGTTCCTCTCAGATTGAGGCTTTCACATCCGTACAGGGCTCTCTTAAACGAATTCATACACGGTGGTTTGTCAGGGTCTCACCAATAATAAGTCGCACACAGAATTCAGCCACCCTTCCCCCCCCTAAGTCCTAAACAAAAAAGGAGAGAAGTTGGATTTACTCCCCAACTGTTTTCTGCCACTCCAAGGATTTATTGTTCATTGTTTCTGACAGCGAGTCTCTTTGTTCCCTGAGGCGCCTGTGGAGGAGGTTTTCGGGGCGGCTGGAGGACATGTGACTCTTCTGAACGAATGAGCCAGGCTAAGTGACACTCTGGGGTACATGAGGCCTGCGGAGGACAGAGATCTTACATTGTTTCATAGGAAGTTGAGTCAGTTATACACACTTCAAAGGGACTGACTGGGGCTCATTTGATAGAATTACTCAGCATTGTTAGAAGGCAAAATGTGCCGCGTAACCGAAGCCATGTTTTAGAATCTCATGCCCTCGGAGGGCTGTCACCAGTTTGTTGTACTCGAGATGGGTCTGGTACTAAGTGGCAGTAGTCATAACAATATGTTGTCAAGTTGTAACATGAGAGCTTGTAGTGGCCCCACTGAAGCTTCGTACTGGAGTTGCATGTCCTTCCCAGTGTTTCCCTATCGGTGTCAGAATGTAGTCAGAGGATAAGTGTTTGCTGAATGTTTACCGGATGATGGCAGTACATTGTTTGCTATTTTTGGAGAACGGAGACATGTATAGGGGTGTGGTGTTGCTACATTTAGCCTCTTCGGTGAATCCACTATGGCCCAGTTGAGCTTGGCCGTGGAAAGGGGGGCTTGTTATCCTGTGTTTACCTCCTGGGAACAGAACCGGACCTCGTCCCACCTCCGAGTCTCCATCCCGTGTCATCTGGAGATCCGATTGCATAGCTTATTTTAGTGGCACCTTGACTGCATCCTGTTAGCGCTGGCCTCAAAAGGAAGATGGCAGGCACTTTGATGTAAATAAAGATGCTTCCTCTTGAATCCCTGTAAGCCTGCTTCTGAGGGTGTCTGTGAACATTTGTCATTATTTAAGCCTGCTGTCTTTAACATGCCTCCGCTGTGTCCCAGTGTGCACATATGGTACTCAATATTTTGTGCATGCCGCAGATGTGTATGGCGGGGGTGTGTGTCTTTTTATGTGATGCAACGAATAGTTAAATTGTTGGAGTTCTGCATGAGGATATTTGTCTTGCAGCAGAGGAAAATGGCTCAATCAAAGCTTTTAAGAGAACAAAAAAAAAAAAAGAAGAAAAAAAAGTAACATTTTCCACTGCAGCATGTCTTAACAGGTCACGCTCTGCTGAACACAAACCTGATCTTAAGAATTAGCTGCGAGTTCCACTGACCGTGTTTCCTAAGGGACCTGCTTTTTCGTTCAACTCCACAGGGCATGCGGTGCCTTAAACTCAATCAGACAGCCAGGACACATAAAATATTAACATCTTAAAAGCGAATATGTTCCTTAAAATGTTCCATGTTGAGTTATATTTAATCAGTGACACACATTTTTCCAAAAAGCTAGTGAGAAGTGTGTCGTTTCAGGGACCATAAGTTCATTCAAGTCAGTAATGAAACATGTTCGAGGCGTAAACTGGAATAATGGGAGGAAGTTTTTGAAAGCTGGCCTTTGCTCTCCTTTTCGCTTGACAAAACTGTAACATTTTCACTGCAGAACTCATGGACACAAGAGCAGCGCGACCCTTCAGCTTCTCCTTCAACACCAGCGACTACCGCATCCTCCTGATGGACCAGGACCAGGGCCGTCTGTACCTGGGCAGCCGGGAGTACCTGGTGGCTCTGGACATGCACAATGTCAACAAGGAGCCCCTCATAGTGCGTCCAAATTCCAGCAGCTTGCTTCTTAAATCCTGTCTGCTATTTGGCATGTGGTGTTAAATCTCTCCTTAACAACTGTTTTGAGCTGTTTGTGCTTTCTGCGACCCAGATCCACTGGCCAGCTTCGGCGAAGAGAAAAGGAGAATGTCAGATGACAGGAAAGGGTAGACAGGTGGGATCATGTACTTCTATCCCGCTCTTTCAATAAATACGCCTTTCAAGATGGGACAACCAATGTTTGAATTCCATTTGTCTTACTCCTTTTTGTCCAGGGTGAATGTGCCAACTTTGTGCGCATGATTGAGCCGTGGAACCGCACCCACCTCTACACCTGTGGAACTGGGGCGTACCAGCCCATCTGCACATTCATCAACAGAGGCTGGAGGGCAGAGGTGAACAAGACATTTACAGTTCCCTGAGTGGGATTTACAGCAAAAAATCCCCCCCCCAGGAGTACAAACTGGGACACTGATTTGTTTATGATTTTCCTATCCTCCCCTTGTCACATCTTGGAAGTCTATTTTTACACATACTCCCTGTCGAATATGTCTCTGCAGGATTACCTGTTTAGGCTGGTCCCCGGGTATGTGGATTCAGGGAAAGGAAAATGTTCCTACGATCCCAAACAGGAGAATGTTGCTGTTCTGATCAGTAAGATATGCTTCATTTATGAGCAGAAACCTCCTCAATAACTCCTTTCAGCTTCAAAGACAAGAAAAAGTTTCACTTCTCTGTTTTCTTTTCGCAGATGGTAACCTTTATGCAGGTGTACATATTGACTTCATGAGCACAGACGCTGCTCTGTTTAGGACCATGGGAGGGAGAACGGCAATCAGGACAGAACAGTATGACTCCAGGTGGCTCAACGGTGAGTAAGTGTGGGTGTGAGGAGGTAAACGTCGATGATTACAGGTTATAGTTCCTCTCATTTTATTTGACAACCACTTGGCTCAATCCTCTCTCTGCTTATCTGTTTTTATCCTCTAGAGCCTGTGTTTATTCAGATCCAGCAGATCCCTGACAGTGCACAAAAGAACGATGACAAACTTTACTTCTTTTTCCGGGAGAAGAGTCTGGACTCCAGCGGCGGGGCGAGCCCCACCGTTTTAGCCAGAGTGGGGAGAGTGTGTCTGGTGAGCCGAGCAGCATCTATTTATGATAGTACTCAGTACACAGAAACGTGGCACACGTTGCACATTTTCCTTTTCAACTCCTGTTTCGTTTAGAACGATGAAGGAGGGCAGAAGTCCTTGGTGAACCGCTGGACGACGTTCCTGAAGGCTCGTCTTATCTGCTCGGTGATTGGAGAGGACGGGGTCGAGACGCGATTTGATGAACTAAGTAAAGTTATGAGAAGTAAAACTGATTGCGTTTTTAATTTGACTATGTTTGTACTGATTTGCATATTATTCCTCTTTTCCCCCCTAGGGGATGTGTTTATCCAGCCAACACAGGATGAGCGAAACCCCATGGTGTACGCTCTCTTCACCACAGCAGGGTGAGTCACCACTCATAACTCATCAAACCTCAATAACTCACTTTTCATTTCTGCCAAACATTTTTGTGGTCAATTTATAATTTAATGTCACGGGTTGAGAACAAGATGTTTTTCTTCTCCTATTTCTTATCTTCAATTTTTTCTGCTCAAGCTCCGTGTTTAAGGGCTCGGCGGTCTGCGTGTATTCAATGGCTGATATTCGCAATGTCTTCAACGGGCCGTTTGCACACAAACATGGCCATAACTACCAATGGACGGAGTATACTGGCAAGATCCCCTACCCAAGGCCTGGAACAGTAGGTTTTAAGCATTTTATGTCTTTATTAAGTTTGTCTTCATCTACACGTCTCTTTTATTTTAAATATTTTTATTGTCTTACCCTTCAGTGTCCAGGAGGAACCTTCACTCCTGGCATCCGCTCCTCCAAGAACTTCTCAGATGAAGCTGTGAATTTCATCAGAGCTCATCCCCTCATGTTTCATCCAGTTTATCCTATCCATCGTCGCCCTCTGGTGGTGAGAACTGGCGTGGACTACCGTTACACTGCACTAGTGGTGGATCAGGTTGATGCTGTGGATGGGCGCTATGAGGTGCTCTTTTTGGGTACAGGTGAGAAAGCTGCCGAGCTGATGGAGACGTTTTTTTTTCTTTCTTTTAATCCAGAAGATTTTGTTCTTACGTGTTTTTCATCTGACTTATAGATCAAGGCACCGTGCAGAAAGTTATCGTTTTGCCTAAGGACCCAACAAGCATGGAGGAGCTGACCCTAGAGGAAGTGGAAGTGTTTCGGGTATGTTTTACACATGCACCAGAAATCTCAGGATGTCAAAGATGAGAGCTCAACTTTTTTTACTGTTTGTTGATTTGCAGACCAGAGCACCGGTCAAAACAATGAGGATATCTTCTAAGAGAGTGAGCATGTTTTTCTTCTAAACAAATCTTCCCGAGGAATGCGCATTTCACTGCATGTACTGAAGTCAGTTCACAACCTCTTTGACTGGAGTTTGTTTTACTTGTGTCGCCACAGCAACAGCTGTACGTGTCATCAGACGCGGGGTTGACGCAGGTGTCGCTTCACCGCTGTGGGGTGTACGGCAGGGCCTGCTCCGACTGCTGTCTGGCACGGGACCCCTACTGTGCTTGGGATGGAGAGAGCTGCTCTGCCTTCACCCCGTCGACCAAAAGGTGAGGGGCGCCTCGGATCCTCACAGCGCATTGCCTCGCAGACCCTAGGTTTAAAGAGGTACATTCTGCAAAATATTTTGAACTCTGAATCTTATTTCAGGCGGAGCAGAAGACAGGATGTTAAACATGGTGATCCACTCAGACAGTGCAGAGGCTTTAATGCCAAAGGTGCGGCCATTTTTATTGCAAAATGTCATGCACACTTCAGATTCCCTTTTCATTTCTTTAAATCTGTTTTTTTTTTACAATGTCTTTTCTGTCCATATTTCCAGTAGAGAAACGGCTGAGAGAGATTGTGCAGTTTGGGGTGGAGGGCAGCAGCACCTTCTTGGAGTGTCAGCCTCGCTCCCCTCAGGCCACCGTAAAGTGGCTTTTCCAGAGTGAGGGAAAGAGGAAAGTGGTGAGGAAAACCAGTCGTCATTTTCAAAGGAATTGTCTGAAATTTTAATGGATGCCCTCATTTCTTTTCTTTTTTTTTCATTTTTCTCTTTAAACAAGTGAATTGTTTTGGAAATATAGAATAGTGTTATATCATCTACAAAATAAGGTTTTAACTACTTCATCTTAGCTGTGTGACTTCCTCTGTTTGATTTGTTTTCTTTACACTTCTGACAAATGTTCTGAACTGGACAACCATGGTGAAAAGTCCTGCTGGCTGCAGTGATTTCAGAGGGAAATTATTCTTGTATTTCTTTGACTGAAAGGTGCTCTTGTCTGGTCAGCTGGTCATTATCATGATGTCACTGGCAGACAGAAACTAAAATAAAAAAGTGAAAAGAAAGACAACCAACAGAGACCAGCACTCAGAAACATGCACATGTCTGAAACTAGTTAGACTTATTTTACTTTATTTCCTTTTCTATTTTCCTTTTCTGTCTTTTACTGCTTACCCTTTTGGTCCAGACTGACATGTTATTATATTTTCCAATAGAATTAAAAAGAAGTATCATATGTAAGCACAATGTTTTGGTCCAGTAGCTGCACCTAAAATAGTTCCACTCCACTGTATTACAGAGGGAGATATTTTGCTTTTTCCACTAGATTTATTTGGTAGCTTTAACTGCTAGCTGCTTTAGAGATAAAGATTTTAAGAATACAATGATTATTTTGTGTAGAACTTTTACCGTACTTGAAATAAAAATGTATTCATGATAGCAATTACACTTTTTATTTAATGCAAGGATCTGAGTACGTCTTCTAATGCTGCTGTTTTATTATGCAAGGAATAAGATAATCAGATTTCCATAAATAAACTAGTTTATTTCCCAAATGAATACAAGTTTCATCTGCTGCTGTTTCACTGTTTTACCTGCAGCTCAACCGTGTTGGGGGAGTTCTGAAGACCAACCACGGCATCCTACTGAAGTCGCTCAACCAATCAGACGCAGGTCTCTACCACTGCCTCGCCACCGAAAACAACTTTAAGCACACGGTGGCCCGCGTGGCGTTACGCATCCTCGACCGAGACATTGTTTTAGCGCTCACCGCTCAAGATGAGGATGAGGAGCCCAAAACTCGCCACGTAGGGCCTTACCCACAGTCGTCCTTCGCTTCCACACCCTTCCCACCAGAGATCAGACTGATTAACCAGTACTGCCAGTCCTACTGGGAACAGCTCAACCCCAAACAGCAGCAGCAGCAGCAGCGCAAGCGCACCAGCCGCAGGCACACAGAAAGCCAGGACCAAGGCCTCGGATAGAAGTCGTCCAACACTGGCCTGTCTGAACTTTATGCTGGACTTTTTGTTTGACACGTGTCTGGTGTCACTTCCATTCATTCAGCAGGTGATGCTGTCTTTCTGTTGTTGAAGTATTGGTGATTTTGCAATTGTCAGCCCAGTAAATCCATACTGATTCTAGTTTACACTGCTAATGACCACATCTCTAATAATAGCATACATTTCCAGTTATCAAAACACAGCTTTATAACTGTGTAATGTTACTGTGGTAAAGAATATAGAGGCTGCTCAGTGGGATGGATCACGTGTTTCACATAACCTTGGTTGTCTTTTGAAAACAGCTGACTATGATTTGATAGGTTTTCTATAGTTGATGGGCTACAACATGCAAAAACACAGGTATACTTTCTTTGAACTATCTTGAACCAGAAATGTAATATATTAATTGTGAATATAATATATATGGTCATGTTCTTTGGATTACCATTATTGTATGAAGCTGATATGAGGACATAAATGCATACTTTGCATGCGTATTGTTGTTGTTTGTGGCAAGTTGTACATTTTCCTGTTGCTCTGTTTTCAGACTTGGTGTGTTATGATGTTTGTAAGGTGTAATGTATTCTGTTAAGCTAATTCCATTGGATGTTGTTGAACAATGACTCCTTTCCTGTCCTGTGCTTTAGTGACCTACAGTGTGTTGAGTATTGATGATATGTGTAGCGTACAGTGTTTTTCCAGTTATGCACTTTGTCGGTGGTGGTATTTGAGGGATTTGGGGATCTTTGCACAGATGTATGAGAAAATCTACGTTTTTTTATGTACAGTATGCTATAAAAATGGGAATGAATCTGGCTCAGATGTAGAGTTGCTTGTTGGTGTTCCGTCCCCTACAGTATTTGCAGATGTTCTCTCGATAGAAAGTGCTGGAAAACCTTCAATTTCCAGTCACCATCGCAGATACAGTAACTGTTGTTTTACAGACGAGTCCTACACAATTTCATTTCCAGTTCTTTTTCTTCAATGATCTATTTCTTTGTTTATTTACGCAACCCCTTCGTTTTTTAATATATATACAAGCTATACTCCAGTTTGCATCATTATCAGCAGTTTAACAGTAAAACTGCTAAAAGTAAAAAAAAAAAGAAAATTACATCTATAATCCATAAATTCCAGAGGCGCTGCTTCAGTCATCCCATTCATCATCTTCATCATCTTCATCTCCGCCCTCATCTTCACTTTCATCTGAAAAAAGTGAACCAATATGAAGATATGCAAGTTGTTGGGCCATGTGCATGAACACATTTTTGAATATTTACCAGAAGAGTGGATGACTTTGCTCCTCTTCTCCATGACCATCATGAGAGCTCCTACGATGCCCTCGCCTGATTCTTGTGCTGCAGGTGGAGGTGGATCAGAGCTCTCTGTAACCTGTAATGAACAGCAGCATGAATTGTAAACGTCCGTATCTCCTGCAAACTTGCTATTTCTCATCATCAGTTTCTGATTCCTAATTTGAGAAAATAAGTAGCTTTACTTTTTTGAGACTCTTCCCGAGTCGGATCTGATCAAGCAGAGCGCCTCTGCTCTCTCCCCCTCCGACGGATGGGGGAGGAGGAGTTGCAGGGCCACCAAAGTTGGGTGGAGGAGGTGGGAAATCTGAAGGAATAAAAGCTTGAGGAGGTGGGGGAGGTGGTGGAGGCGGGGGTGGAGGCCCACCTCCGCCTCCGCCACCACCTCTGCTGGGTGCAGGAGGGACAGGAGGAGGTGGGGCACCCATGGGGCGCTGTTGGCTTGATGGTGGAGGTGGAGGTGGCAGGCTGTGGGAGGACATTGGGGGCTTTGAAGATGGGGGCATCTGAGGAGGTGCAGAGTGTGCTGGTGGCGGTGGGGGAGGTGGACCCCCTCGGCTTGTTGGAGGCGGAGGTGGCAGGCCTCCACGGTGTGGCGGAGGCTGGGGGGATGCGGCTCCACGGTGGGGAGGTGGCTGGGGGGATGCGGCTCCACGCTGTGGTTGGCCAGGGAGGGGAGGTAGGGGGCCAGAGCGACCTCGTGGGGGTGGAGGGGTCGGAGCAGAGGGACTGGAGCCTGGTAGAGCGGGGAGAGGTCCCTGTCTGCCAGGTGGAGGTGGCGGTGGAAGTCCACCTCCTATAATGAAACAAGATTACAATTCAGCCTATTGGGAGCAGTGGGACTGATAAGCAGGAAGAAAATGATGTTTTACCTCTTGCCTCCCTTTTGACCGCCTCCATGCCTCCTGAATTCTCTATAATGTTATAGATGAGCTGGGAGGTCTGTTCATCCCTGAGCTCAGCTTCACCAATGCCGGCTTGGGAGAGCAGTTTCGACAGATCAGGGTCGAGGTTGTTTGGGTCCCATCCCACATGTGATACATGCCTGACGGGAAGGAAAGGACAAGGAAGAACATTATTCCCTCCAAGTTGCAAAATATGGTCGGGGTGAATCAGTAAATGATCAAATAACTTCAATGCCTGCATCAGACGATACATTCAATGAATCAAATCCTTACTTAAATCCACTGGGTGCTCCTATGTCTGCTTTGGAGAGTTTGGATCCTTTTTTCTTGTCCTTCTTTTTCTTCTTGTCTTTGCCACTTACAGCTGAGGGAGGAGTGGGAGCAGGCATTGAGCGGTAGCGTGACGACTGGATGTCCGGGTTTTGTATATCCACTGTTGCCATGTGAAAAGAACCAGGGCTACCAGATGCTGCTGTTTGGATAAATACAAAAGAACATTTAGGTTGGTATGTTCTTGATCTTTAATTTGTTACATAAACGGAGAACAACTACAGCAGAGACATGTTGATGTAATGGAGTTACAAACCTTTTTCTGGTGGGACTCGAGGAAGAGAACCTCGATCTACAGCAACAGAAAAAGAGAACATACTTATATTCACTGTGGCACATGTTCAAAAAGCTTATTGCTGTTGCAGAACTGATCTATCTCACCACTTTTCGGCAGGGGGCGCTGTTTCTTATCTGTTATAAAGAGGAGAGAGAAACCATTTTGCGTTAACCAATCATGCAAAGTAAGGCAGGTTTATTTGAATATCATATTTCATGTATAAGACAATTCAAAGTGTTTTACATAAAACTTTAGAAGTAATACAGCAGGGTGCAGAAGGAGCATTAAAAAGTACAATAAAAAAAACTCAATAAAAGGAAAAGACATTAAATATACATGGAAAAAGATGAAATAAATTTAGATAAAAATGGAAGAAATAAAAGTATAACACTTGTTCTGATAAAAAGGCAGCAAACAGAAAAGTAATTAAAGTTTTTGATTTAAAACAGCTGAGAGTTTCCCTGACCTGGGGTTTTTTCTGGGAGAAAATGTGAGAAGCATTAAAACTGAACACAACCTCTGCTGTTTAGTTCTGACTCAGGGAGCAGAAGGTAGACTTGACCCTGATGACCGGGGAGATCCGTCTTGTAATGAACCAGACAGATTCTGAATGTATTTTGGCCCTAAACCATTCACTGCTTTGTAAACAACAGCAGGATTTAGAAGTCGATTCTTTGACCAACGAGAAGCCGCTAAATCTGAGAACTAGAGGCATATAATCAACTTTTCTGGTCTCGTTGAGGACTAGAGCAGCAATTATCTACTGAAGATAAATGCACGGACAAGTTTTTCTTAATCCTGCTGAGACATCAATCCTTTAATCCTCAAAAGGTTCTTTAAGTGATTACAGTCTTCACAATTGTCTTGATGGGATGCTGAAATTCAGGTTTTTATAGTTTTTTAAAGATAACATTGCTATTTGACGCTCAGCGCTGACTTTTAATCTTTCTTTCAGTTTTGTCTTCATTCAAATGGTAATTGGACTGTACTTGTATAGTGCTTTTCTAGTCGTGTCACCACTCAAAGTGCTTTGACATTACATATCTCATTCACCCATACATTCATACAGCACTTATATCTTTACATACTATGCCTTCTACACTTTTATATTCCCGATAGGCACATCGGGAGGCAAGGTGGGGTTCAGTGTCTTCGGGGGGCTGGGAATCGAACCACAATCTTTCCAGTTGGCAGACGACTGCTCTTCCTACTGAGCTAACTGAAGACAATTCTGGTACATCCAGTCTTTGACTTGATTAATACATTTAATCAGAACTTGAATTAGACTATAGTCTCACAGTGAAATGGGTATGTACATTTGTATGTTATCAGCATAATTATGGTCACATTTCTTTGTTTTTTCATAATTTGAGTGAGTGGAGCATGTAAATGTTGAACAGCAATGGCCCCAAAATGGAGCCTTGGGGAACTCCACAGGTTTTTTTAGTTTGCGCAGATTCATAATTGATATAGACAATTTATGAGCAGCTCATTCATAAATTAAATAAGACATTATCTACCTAAATTACTTTGTATTCTTTTTAGGTTAATCTATCATCAGACACGTTCAACTCCGAAGATTCCGCCTCAAACAGAAAATCCGCTGATTTAGCCGTGTCACACACCACCCAGTGACACCTCTGAGGAAGACGGAAGACAGCCGTCAAAACATGTCAGGCAGGAAAAAGAGTTGAACGTGTCTGATACTAGATGAACCTAAAAAGAATACAAAGTGGACGTTATCGACACTATGAACTTTATTGACCTAAATTACTTTTAAATTTTTTAAAGGCATTATTTAATCACATTTTTTTTCAATGAAAATCCTGGCCTCTGCAGCAGAGGAAAAACAGAAGCTATAGACTGAAAAACAAACTATTGCAAACACATATATGACAAAGCAACTTTACCTATCTAATTGACAGTGTCTGCAGTGGAGAATGCAAACTCACTGACCTTGACGGTTGTTTTTTTGGCTGATTTTCTCCACCACAGCATTTTTGAAGGCGTTTGCCTCCTGTTGATCACTGAAGTTCAGTCCCACTTGGCATTCCTGCATTATAACATGAATAACATATCATAAACACACATCTGTGAAGTAATACTTGAAAATCAAAGGATGATTTGTGACTGTTGACTTTGACGGACATAATTGCATTTCATTTAGCAGGAAGTGGTCAGATTTGTGAGCCCTTACATCTGCAATAAACGTGTGAAAGTACAGCAGCGGTGAGGAGTAAACAAGTTGGTTGTAGAGCTCCTGCTCCCAAACCATGTTCCCACTCTGTGGAAAAACACATAACGAGTCAGTCTCTCTGCAATTCTCTTGTAAGATTTAAATCATCTCATGTTACAGCAAAGCAACTATTTTTAAAATAGAGAAGTTCGTCATAGTGATGCAGCCAGCAGTCTAAAAAGTACTTAAATTTGCAGCATTATCTGACCTTTAAATCAAACATCCGTATGAAGTAGGAGCGCTGAGGGTTGTCTTTGACGAAGCAGACCACTCCAGTGTGCTGCAAGCTCCACATGGTTGGGCTGTGAGGTAGTGCCATGAACAATTGTGCAACTGCAGTGGCCATAGACTGCACACACATACAAGACAAACATTAAATATTAGAACTGATAGGACTCCTGGAAGCATTTTATTGGAGTTCACATGTAAATTCACACGTGGTGATAAACTTCCTCCTTTGCTTTCATTTGCTCAGATAAAAGTTCAAAGTGTCGGGATGCCCCTTATTTTCCACTGCAACTGTCAGAAGCACTTAAACCTATTTGCTCTTTGGTTTTCTTATGTTATGCAAGCCTGACACACAACCACACTGTTAAGCAGAATATACCTCAGTAGCCATAGGAAGGTCAAGAACATAAGAACTTCTGCTCAACAGTAAGACTAAACCCAGCCATTACGTCTAATTCTGACAGCAGAGGAAGAATTGTTTCAGCCACCATTTCCTGTTACAGCTACCTCCTTTGTGGTGACCTGGTGTCAGCAAATAACTTTGAACAGCAGAAACCAACATACAGTAGATTTGTTTAAACGAAAAAAGGTCTGGTGTCTTATTTTTCTTGGTAAATTGACAAGCAAAAGCAAAAGAAAAGGACAGAATTAAAACTAGTAAAGTTAAATGCATGCTGTAACAGGCCTCAACTATCAACTGAGCTCATTTTAAATTTAGGATGTGATGTTTAACCTTCAAAAAAAGGAAAATCTTGTGGGCTGAAACAAAAGATTTATGTAGCCTGCACTGTCTGAGTCATCCTTCATTTTTGTAGTAAAACCTGTCATCAGAAGTCAGGACAGATTAAGCAAAATATATCAAAACGGTGAGCCCATCCTTCCCAGCTCAGTTCAGAACTTACAGCACACCTTCTGCCCAGCATCTCCTCCACCTTGTCATTCTCCTGTTGGCTCAGCAGAGAGCTTTGGACTCTCTCCGTTTTATTCTTAGATCCACGGCTCATGATCCGTCTTACTAATGTTACAGTTTATCTGAATTCCGAATGTATCTCATTTGAAAAAGCGTCGTCGCTACGCTGTGTCACAACGCTATCTGCTGTCAGCTCTACAGTCAGGGAAGTTTCTCTTCTCTGTTCTGTGCACACATCAACTCGAAGCAGGAAACGGACAACCACACTTCTCTAACCCCCACTTTTCTTCTTCCACTCAGAAGCAAAGCACGAATGAATGTGTTACTTCCATTTTCAGAGACAGAGGCTGTGCTGCTCTTCTTCCGCTGTGAGTACATTTATTTTACAGCCACACAAAAAGAAGCCACACCAGCCATATGTACAACAAAAGTAACATTTTATTGACAGATAACAACATTCAAATTAATTTAAAAATGTACAGGCTGAATAACAAAGAAAAGAGATATTATTATTCAAATTTGAAAGACAAAGACAAAAAAAAAGAAAGTTGCATTGATGTGACTTTATCAATGGGTAATTCTTCAACATGCTGAATATTTGCTGGATCTGCAGAAACAGCCTCTCTAATACTGGATGTTTAAAATTCTTTATCTGGCTTTGCCGAACACGATAGAACAAAAATGGTGTTATATTCTCTCTTAATGTAAACAATGAAATATACACTTTGGTTTGCATCTAGGCTAATATAAAAACTTTGTTTCTCCTGTGCAAACCACCTCTCTGTGCTGACTCACATGATTGTCAGTAACTGTCTCTTTAACCTTCACGAACAGCAGCAAAATACCCAAAATAATTGCAGCACATTTTTTTTGGGCACCTCAGACTCCGCTTTAAAGATGACCACCTTTACTTTAAATTATATGAAGTTGCAGAAAAGATAAAAAAAAAGAAATAAAAATCAGAATAAATGAATTCCATAAACCTGGCAATTGTATTTTGATCAAATAAAAATGTTTGTGTAGAGATGAGGATCAACCCTTTCCTTATTATATTTAGCTTAGCCAATAAAGTTTTGGAAAATGTGACCAACACTTCAGTGACATGAACAATGAAACTGTAACAGAACTTACAAACTGACATGTCTGGTTTTGTTTGATAAAAAAAAAAAAAAAAAGCCTTACAACGCCACCAAATGCATGTCTGGTACAATCTGGGAAGTAGATTGAAGGGATGTTGACAGTGACTGAGCTATTCCACGGAACTGTACACATCCTCACTCTAAAATAGGATTTCCATTTTAGTCATGCTGTAGCCTTTCATCCTTTTGCTGACATTCTACACGTGACCACTAACGGCATCTTTACTCTGAGAGGCGGCAGGTTACATTCACTCTGCGTTCTCTCCACCGCTGCAGGACTTCTTGACTGCACCATCGTTTGTCAAAACATTTTCCTTATTTCGATGTGTGCGAAGGTTCTTCACATTCATCCTTTCGTCTCACGTCGCCAAACTTTTTTGTTTGGGTTTGGATGAGAACTCAGCAGATCGGGGTAATTTAATTAAAGGGAGAGCTTTGGTTGACATCCTGTTTGTAATACCTCTGTTCAGTCACGGCATCTAGCGCCCTGCTAGTGTCCACCTCCGCTTCGAGACTCTCCAGTCGCCCAGTCGATCATGATAAATGATAGACTCATGATCATAAAGATGAATCCCAATCCAGCAAAGCATGCGGCCTGCAAGAGTGAAAGGAGAAAGTACTGCGTCATCTCTGTGCACAGAAATTTACATGACCAAAAACGTACAGTATCTCACAAAAGTAAGTACACCCCCTCACAGGAAATTTGGATATAACTAAAAGTAGTCAGTGAACAACTTGTACAGCAGTGCAGATTTCCTGTCCTCTGAAAATGACTCACACAGCCATTTTTATATAAATAGTTCGAAACAAAAGTGAAACCTCACAGGGAACTGTCCACATTGTGCCCAATGTGTTCATATTTTGCATGGACACCATTGTTATCCAGTACAGCTTTCATCCTCTTGGACATGGAGTTCTCCAGAGCAGCACAGGTTGTTACTGGAATCCCCTTTCAGTCCTCCATGGTAACATCACAGAGCTGATGGATGTTAAGACACCTTGTGCTCCACCACCTCCCCCCTGAGGATGCCCCACTGGTGCATAATGGAGTCCAGGTTTTGGAGACATACTTGAACCCTCCATCGCCTTCATCTTCAGTGTTCTCAGCAAAGGAAGTTGTCACCTGGGTTACAATGTTGGAAAACTGTCATGTGGCCCATGCAGCCCTGTCAGACTAGAGGCTTCCTTCTGGGACGATGTCTATGCAGACCAACATGATGCAGCATCTGGTCTAATCACTGACAGACTCCCGTCCTGCTTCTTCAACCTCTGCAGCAATGCCGGCAGCACTCGTGTCTGTTTTTTGAAACCGACTTCTGGATATGACACAGAGCACGAGGACTCAGCTTCTTTAGTCGACCCTGGAGAGGCCAGTTCTGACTGGAACCGGTCTTGAAAAACTGCTGAATGACCTTGGCCACCCTGCTGTTGCTCTGTTTCAGGATGTTACCAATCTTCTTATAAACTGGGCCATCTTTGTGGAGAGCCACAATTCTATTACTCAAATCTACTGGGTGATCTCTGCCATGAGGTGTCAAGTTGAAGATCAAGTGGTCAGTATGAGAGAATTTTAACAGCTCTAATCATGATAAACATGTTTTATTTTTTTATTTCCGTAGGATTGTCCTATGAGGAGATACAATAAAATTGTTGCTGAAATGTGAAGGGTTTACATTCTCTTTTGAGATGCTGTATGGAATATATTTTAGGACTGTACCTGAATCTTAGGTCTTGACTTCATAGGCTCCTGGTCTTCAGGCACAATCCGGATGTAGAAGATTCCAGGGAGGATAAAAATCAGAGTGGGGGCAGATGTGGCTCCTGTGCATGATGGCAGAGGAAAAAGTGAGTTTATCTAAGGTCAATACACAGTTTAGAGATGATGTGGAGCACACACTGCAGAATCTGCAGTGAGGCCCAGAATCTTCTGACTGTGTGAACATACCGATAAGGCCAAAGATGTCACGGATGGAGGGCACAAATATAACAAGCAGATTAACCACGAAAATGAGACAAAATGCGATGGCGATGTGTCTAGGCCAGCTGAAAGGTTTGTCAGGGAACAGGGTCTGGAGCAAGGCCCTGCGAATCTGCACATATATGGGAGGGGAAAAAGACAAACAAAATAATATCATGTTAACAAAATAAGATAACAGGCATCAAGCATGATTAGCTAAACCATTCCAGCTAGTTGTTATTTTAGGTGTTTGATGTCGCTAGCTGTCAGCAAAATAGGCTACTTGTTTTGAGATTTGACATGAGTGTGAGACCTTAAGAACTATAGATTTATCTGCCATAGAGATACATTTAAGCTTTCTGTTCTCTGAATAATAATTCAAACAATGTTAAAAAAAATTGTGAAATAAGCCTTTTTGGTTTCAAAACAAGTTCAGCTTAGCTTAACAACAGGGAACAGGTTTAGCCCATTTGCTCCTATGTTTTTATTGCACTTGCATAATAGTACACTTTTTTTTATTGCTTTTGAGTTTTTATTTTTATGAAAAACATTTTAGTGGGTAAAATTGACATGTAGATGGGTCTCTTAACCTTTGGACAAAGCTAGAATGGCTGCTGCTGTTTTGATTTTAAGCTAAGATGAGCTAAGTTAAGTTAATCGTCTCCAGGCTTCAGCTTCACTCTAATTGTGTGTCCAGACAAGAGTAATAAGCTTCTCATCTAACTTTCTGCAAGCATGCTTGTTCATCTTAAAAAAAACTTCTAAATTTCTCTCTTTAAAATTTAGCCTGCAATATGTCTGAGTGTACCATCAAACACAGCAGACTAGCAAAATCATCAAGTCTTTCCATCTACTTTAAAAACGGCTATCTTAATATTACTTAAAGACATTTAAAGGTTATAAGAGCTCCTCAGACTCAACAGACAACTGAAACAGAGAACGAACACACAGTCTGATGGTTTCAGTCCCTTGACATAAAACTACACTTGTTCTCTGAAATATAAAGACGTTCGCTGGTCAGTTGTGTTGTGTTGTATAGAGCAGTGGTTCTCTAACTTTTTGAGCCATGATCCTTAAGATAACGTACATTGGTGTTTGCGATTTTTAATATGACATGTGTACTAACTTTATTGTTTATGCATTACTGTGTTAAAAAAATCACGGTGCTAATTTCACAGATTTATCCCTGCATATACGGTTTAATTTTGACAGCCATGATACAAATCCCAAGTTGATTTGATAAATATAGGCTATATATTTTTTACAACTATTTGAGGATCCCCTGAAATGATCTCACAACCCCCAGTTTGAGAACCACTGGTATAAAGGCTTTAATCAATATTCAGTGTCAAAGATACAGCATGCTGAGGCAACATAGGGAAGCTAGAGTCATGTGCATACTGTACAGTATGTGCATACTGTAATCGGTGACAGCTTGGATGCAAAATAGGTGAAAAAAAAAGATCAACTAATATGTGGTCTATCCAAAGTTTTATTATAAGAATAACCACCTCATTAGAAAAATTCAAAGCTCCATATGAATTACTTTGTCGAATACCACAGTGGGCCACTTGTGTCATTTTCATGATGCCGAATTTAGTTGTTACTTACGCTGTATTTCATCTATTAATAACTTTTACTTGTGTAAAAAGAAGTTGACTTTAGAGAAGTTGGTCATTGCTTTTGTTAGATTTCACTTAAATGGTTTTACAGTAAAATAATAATAAAAATAAACTTAAATATATTTCTGGAGCATCAGTCTGTAAGGCTTCAACAATCTTTTAGAGCCCAAAGTAATGTACTCAGTATCTTTGTATGATCAACATTTACATATTCCTTTAATAATCAACTCATTACTAATAGAGCTGTTGATTCATGTTTATCATAGAACAAATTCATAATTTCAATAAGTATTTCAGCTCTATTTTTAAAAAAATAAAATTTTCTGCGTCTTAGTTTTGTACCTGAATCTATTTGTAATTATTCTGTATTAAAAAGAAGCATGTGTGAGCATTATCCTTGTTACAGATA
>JBBBVU010000014.1:5599813-5616132 GCA_037177055.1 Atherinosoma microstoma
GGTGCTAAAATAGCATATAATTGCCTAAAGCTGACTTTGACAGGCTTGGAAAAGCATGATATAGCTCCTTTAAGGAGCTGTTTATCTGTTCTGAACAAGTATGACAAATGTTTTTGATAATGGAGTTAAAGCAAATGAATATTTTAAAACAACAAGCTCAACAACTAAGTAAGAATGAAATGATCTCATTTCAGTATTTTGTGTTTCTTATGTCACCAAAAACCTAAAGTTTGGGTTTCTTTAACAGCGACTTGGTCAGCTGCTCTTGCATGGCTGCAACATCTGCATACATGACAATTTTTGCATCCGTACAAACTGACAGACCTTAACTGTGCAGGTTTTTTTCTATTACTTTTTTCAACATAGGTTGTTTAACTACTGACTTCCTGTCTTTCTCCCCCATGCCTCATACACTGACGTCCTCACAGCAGTATTTGGGCAAAGATCAAGCCTTTTGGAAGATAGCAGTTTTGCAAAGATAGAGTTGTTTGACAACAGTGACTGTTCACATGTAGACCAAAGATGTTTTTCAGGAGATGATAGGAATGTTTCAAGATTGATCTGCTACTATAGGAACTTGCAGAGCAGCTTGAAGCTACAATCCATTTTGAAATCTGACTCTTATCAGAGAGTGGCATCTGTCTGAAAGTTGAAACAGAAGTGGACCTCTCAAGTGGATAAATGACCCTCAACACACCAAGAATCCTGACAAAGAGGAAAAATCTAGGGTGAGGGTACATAACTCACGTTTTAATCTTATTAAAATGCTTTGAGAGGATTTTAGATAAGTGGTTAAAAAAAAACACATGCAGCTTGAAGTCTGACACATAAAGTGTTCCAGACAATCCCTTTCAGATCTTTAACAAATAGTCCTCTGATTTCTTAGATTAAGAAAACAATAACCTATTAGAACAAGACCCATCTATAACATGACAGTCATTTTAATACATCAAAACAGTGGGGAATTTTCCTTTAAGTAAAACAAATGCAAAAAAGAAAGAAAGTGGATGAAAATCAAACATTCAGTCAGTACCTCTCCAAACATTACGTCTGCTCTTCTAAAAACAAAGATTAAAACCCAGAATGAAAGTTCCCAGAACAACTTGCAGCTTAAGCTTCTAAATCCGTTGTGGATTATTTCCTCGCATATGGAGTCACGTAGTTGTAGCAGAAATTCCAAGCTCAGCATTCAGAGTTGGAGCTTGCTTTTTTTCGGGCCAGCCTGCAGAACAAGTTTGAGCAGCTCCAGATCTTCTGTGTTTTGACACAAAAACAGGTCAAAATGAAATCGTAGGAATTTAAAGGTGGAGTCGCTACCTGTCCATGAGGTCTGGTGTCAGTTGTTCTACATGCAGAAGAAATCGCTGAAATCTCAGAGCAAGGGAATATTTTGCTTTACACACATCAGTTTTGTGTCTTGCATGAAGCACAACACACAAAGGCTTTATCATATTTATTCCTGCTCTCAGGTAATACAAGACTGTCATTTAGAGAGCAACATGTTGTTTTGTTTGCCTTTAAAACAGCTGATGTTGATCATGGCAGTTGTTATTTTAGTTGGAAGAGATTTTAAAGAAGAAGCAAAGAGATTATAATCTCTTGTTGAACGATTTGTACTCTTCTTTATATTTAGGGAATGCAGTCACTTAACTCAGTAACTCAGCTAAATCATGCTTTTTTGGCCTACATAGATGGATAAATAATGACATCTCTGGGATTGAAAATTCTAATCTGGTTGGTTCATAACAGTTTCGTAACAAAGCCACTGACCCTCCCAGCTTGCGTTTGTGAAGCTGAGTTTAAATACTGTGGTCACACTAATAAAATTACCTTGTAATTACCATCGTTCATTATAACAATAAATAACAAGCACAGTTTTCAAATTTTCTATATTTCTATATCAGCCTGCTGTCTTGATGGACTTCAGATGGTTTCAGAAAGTTTTTGTCCATGTTCACTTTTCCCTGAGGGCTCTGAAGCCATGCAGGTCATGCAGCAACGTCAGGCAATCCCTTTCTAAGCAGAGCCAGACCACAATCTGTTTGCTTGGACTGCAATAAGCCTCGTGGTGACAGAGGAGGTGATGACGGACTCATTTACAGGGGTAGAGATAATAGTATTTAAGGTAAAGTCCACAATACAGGATCGATGTGAAGGTGGCTAAAGACTCCACAGACTGGATGGCAATATCTATTGACATCATGGCTTTGTTGGAGAACTGCAGGAGGTCGACACACAACCCTCAACTTAGATTATTACCACAATGGTCAGGATGATTTGGGGGGATGGGGAAGATACGAGAGGCTATGAAACATGTTTGCATGTGACATGTGGCCAAATGAGGTGCCTTTGAATAGCAAAGACAAGTCAGCTAAGGTTGGAGGCAGAGACAGATTGTCTGGTCCTGTTGCTTTTATCTTTTGAACAATGTGTTGTCCCACTGAGGAGTAGAGAAAGTAGGGGAGAAAGGGGCCTGTGTGAGTTCTCTCAGCGGCCCAAACTGGAGAAATTGGCAAGAATCTGAGGAGAAATTGTCCAGATTGCCTTCTTTACCATTCCTTGAACTCATTCAGGCTGTTTGCCTGTGGGGGTTGTTATAGGAAAATAGAGTTTTACTCAAGTCTGTCTCAGGCCTCTTTTACACAGAGGCTGAGAGTTGTTAGGCGTCTTTCTCACTGCCTTGCTAAACCTGTAATTTCCTCCTGGCCATGCTGAGCTCAGCTGTGGACACGGCTTTGTCATAGTTTAACTCGCTCTGCTGCATCTGTAAAAAAGCACAAAAAACATGCGCTCCACGTCAAACACACTGTGTATGTGCCCCCACCCTTCGATATCTTCAGAACAATCGTTTTAAGCGACAACGCCCCTTCCAAGCATACAAAATGTAAATAAACTAGAGTACAACGTTGGTAACTCCTTTCAGATGTGTTTAATTATATCAATTCAAGAAAAATCTAGGACATGTTGAAAGTGAAAGGCTGTTAATTATTGTAAAATGTAATTTTTGTATTTGACATCCATACCATAGATGTAAGACTAGTAAAAACAAATGAATACATACATAAATAGGTGGATAATTTCACAACTTTTTTTTTTAGGTAACGGGTCAAATAACATGACTGGGTTTAAAATGATATAAAAGTTGTTAACTTTCACCACTTTTTCACCCAGAAACTATGTGAGCAACAAATGAAATGATTAATTAATACTTATCATGAAATTTAAAGACAAAAATGATCATTTAATCCTTCTTTAAACATGTGAAGGCATCCCTCTACACCCAAGACCAAGATTGGTCGAGAGTTTTGGGCCTTCAGGTTGCACTGCATTAAAATCAGATGGAAAATGACTACATGAGCCCCTGAATGCCTTTGAAAACCATCTTGGGTGAATTCAGTTGCTGCATCCACAAATGCCAGTTAGAATTCAGACACTAACTGGTTTATGTTATTCCATTCCATAACAAAGACAGGAAGGGGTGAGTGCACAGTTCAAAAGCCAGCATCTATAATGGTGTCGGGGTACCTGTATATGAAAGCAGCATCAATGCCAAACTACTGATGCTGCCATCCAGACTATTTCTTTTTCAGGGGAATATTTAGTTATAAGGCAACATCAAACAACATGCTGCACATTCCAGTAAAACAGCTCTGAAACAAAAGAGTCTGGCTGCAGTGGAAGTCGTGAAAACAGAGGAAATACTGAAAATAGACACAAGCTGTTGGGCAGCAGGAATACAATGTTCAACTATGGGAAAACAGTTTTTCTTTGAAACTATAACAGCTGTCATCTCAATTTCTGAATCCACACAAAGCTGGTTAATAAAGAAATGATGCAACACAGTGACAAACATTCCCCTGTCCCGACTTCACTGTAAGACTTTAAAAACATGAGAACTGATATGTTATATTAATACTATTTTTATTTAAGAATAAGATTTTATTTGTTAATATATTTTTTATTTACAAAATACTTGACAGCTTATCTCTACTACATTTAACTTACAGCTTCAGCTTCAAGTTCCTTTACAAATCAAGACTTTGTCTAACCAACAGACGGGAAGTATGGTCGCGTGTGGAAAGAAATTATACTCTTTTGATTTCAAGATTTTATGCTCTACAAAAGAAGACCTTACGAGGTCTTAAAGTTGGCAAATGCAATCTCTTATGAATAACGACTGCATGCCATAGTACACCGTGTAATTTTCAACAAAAACTAAGCCGAAATGCAGAAGCAGTTTGGGAAAATCAAAGTTCATTCATACTGTTTCCATTGGAATTAAGAGGGAAAGTAGCTGCCAGTTGCAGCTAATCTGTTGCACTTGATTAACTAATCATCATTATGTGTAATTTTGCCTTTTACAAGTAGAAGTTTTAGAGGTCATTTCCAAAAAAAAGGAAAAGAATCAAGGTTTTCTCCAAGTCCAGACCTGAGTTGGACTCAAATGCTGAGCATGAATAAATGAACTGCAGTGACATTGTAAGGAAAAAAAGGGCTAAAATCCCTGAATTCTGATAAGATCACATAAAAAATTATTGTAAAAGATAGGAAATCTTTCCTAAATCCAGTTCTACAGGTTATAATATCATGAAGCTCGGTTAGTTTTTCATACAAACTGCTTCTGCATTTTGGTTTAGTTGTTAAATCAGTCATGACACGGTGTAATATGTCATGTGCCGTTCTGATCCTGAGGTTGCATCTACCAGATTACTTTACCTAAACTAAGGTTTGTTTTCATTGTTATGTGCTGAATAATGTAAGAGCTGTAAAACTTTAGGACTGTAAGATGAACTCTCTTTTTAGAGAGTAGAAAATGAACACTGACAGGGCCATCTTATCCAATATGTAGTTATGCAGGGCTCCCACATTTGATAGCTGGTAATAAGGGTTATATACCACTTATCACGACTAAGTGAACATCAACTAAATGGGTAAAAAGGAATTTCCTGAAGACATTTGGAAACTTAAACAAAGCACAATTTGATTACACTGTTTTCTCATGGGAAGTGAATCAGATATGAGAGCGAGGACTGGGGTCGCTATTGGCTGCAGGGACAAGGAGCCCTCCCCTTTAAAAAAAAAAGAAAACAAGAGGGGGGCATTGCACGGGGCGTGGCCACCCTCAATACAAGGGTATGTTTTCATCTCCTGCTACTTCCAGGCTGCAGTGGCAGAAGCTATCAGACGTGTCTACGCAGCTCTGTGGAAATGTCTTTCAAGACCGTGGGTGCAGCATTAACACGTACACTATGGGCGACGGGAAACAGGACCCCCCCTCTCGCTCGGTCCCCCAAAGTGAACAGACTTTCCACTTCATGCAGAGGGACAGCAGGAACAAAGCAGGGCGAACAAACTAAACCGCAAAGTTGCGGGCCGAGTTGCGACGCGCCATCCTCATCCAGCGAGCCTCCACACATATGCGCCTCCGGTGATAAGAAGCGATCCAAGGAGCCCGTGGGCACTGGCGTGAGGAGACGGTCATTCACCTCCAATGCGGCCCCGATGGACCAGAGGTCCTATCTGTGGACTCGTTACAATGACATGAAACGGCTGGTTCACGGTAAGCACGGGGTCCCCCTCTCTTTTGTCCTGGTATCCCCCCTCAAAACAAGCACCCCTCCACGTCATCGAGCCGTCATTGGTGTTTTTAGTGAGGACATTTTGTCCGTTTGAGGATTGTCTTCATCCTCTTCTTAAGTAGCCAACTCGCACATATGGCACGTAAACGCCGTTGGTTGGCAAGTGGAAACGCGTTTTCTCCTCGCAGTTAGCTAGCACAGCTGAAAACGAGTCAACATGAAGAACTCTGGCTTCATTTGTTCCCCTGCAGTTCCTCTAGTGATAATCTAAACCTGGTCTTGAAAGTCTTGCAGGAACCAAAACATTATTAGCTAGAAAAAAAGAGACTTAAAACCACGAGATTACGCACAGAGTAGCTGACTGAAATGATTTGTCTTTCAAGGTCGGGTTTCTCTTATTTTAGCACGTCCATCTGTACTTTAAACCAGACTGATTTTTATTGTATTTTGACATGCAAGTTGAGTGGAGGTTAATGCATGTGTCAGCCCTGCTCGATTTTGCATCGCCCTGCCTTGTTCATGCAACGTATTTGCGTTTCAGGGTTGTTTACACTGGCCTAGCCCTGCAGTGAGCTGTGCTGCAGACAGGGGCACAGACAACTTGTAACACTGACCTAGCAGTAAACAAGCAACAACACTTGGCTCTAAAAAAACACTCTTACAAGTAAAGTAGCGTATAAGAATAGAATATAAAGCTCTTATCAAGCTCTAATATGATATATAGGTGTTCTTATTAGCATGCATAAACCTGCAAACAGCATTAATTCTGCAGCTGCACACAATTATTTATGATTTTGATTATCTTGTTATAATAAATCATAACTTATTGATAAACCTTATTATTGGAATCTTAATTTAAAAGTAGGTATAACTCAGTTAAATGGAGTGGGATAATGATTATGATAATGGTAAAAAAAACAATGTTTTCTGCTGAAATGTTGTGAAGTAAAAGTAGACTTGATCAATAATGGTGTTCCTGCTGGTTCCATAAAGATGTCATGTTTTTTCCCCGTACAATCAATGTACATTCTGTCCTCATTGTTCGTAGAAAGTCTGTTTTGTTTTTTTCCCCCTCAGTGACTCCTGCAACAAATTCTCAACGTAATGGTTTCTTACTTGAAAGCTGGTCATGCATTCTTCGTAGTTAGAATGGCAATTTCACAGATGTTATCTTTAAAAAGGTGACTTTGCATGAAAAAAAGAGCCTGGAAAGGCTGGATGGGAACCAGCCAGAGAGTTGGTAGATGCCTGGTTGCTGCCCAGCTGCAGCTCTCATTGACTATCCCAGGATAAAAGGTCGTGGCCCACTTTCCCAGATAGATCAACAGTGACAAGCCCCACTGTCTGTATTCCAGCCAGGGTATTAGCCTCTGTCTCGGCAACAAACTCTGTAATCTGTTTGCACATGTGTTTGCTCTGTATTATACTTAAACCGGTTGTCAGAAAAAACTAAATAGAGACCAAAATAACCTGTTTATTGTCTGTTCCCATTCAGTTTTTCTTTTCGGTACAAACTGTAGAACACAAAATGTTCTTTTTGGATTGACTCAGTTTAGTCAATAGTCAGTTGTCATCTGAGAACCACATGTTACACAACCTCCGGTGAGTTGGCCAGGCCCACTGGAAAGAAATCAGCCGTGGAGTTCACTTCTTTTCTCTCTGCAGAAGTGCAAAATCAGCAGGCATCGTGAACTTTTTATTCCCACCCGTACTCAAATATCCACTTTTCCCCCCTCCTACCTTGCTTAATATTTTGGTGTGTGTATAATCTGATGTATCATTGTTTAATTTGAACCCTTGTTTCCCATTTGTCCTTCCTGGATCAGACCTGATCCCACCGGGTGCGTGTAAAAGCCTCAACTCCTCAGTCATCTACGCCAACAACGAGGTCAGCTTGGCTGAAGTGGACATCTACGGCTTTGATTATGACTACACCCTGGCTCAGTACTCCAATGCGCTTAACACCCTCATCTACAATACAGCAAGAGGCTTTCTAGTTGAACACTTCAAGGTGTGTTTTACAGAATTTATATCAAGTCTGCTGGGTGTTAAAAAGGCTTTTGAATTCAGATGAATTAATTCACTTCCTCTTCCTGCTTAACAGTACCCTGAAGGCATTGGGAAATATGATTATATTCCCAACTTTGCTGTTCGGGGTCTACACTATGACATCCAGAAGGTAACTAATTTTATTCCCCCGCTGCAGGAAAATGAATGTTTAGCTCTCTGCATTGGTAATAACAAAATGAAACTTATATTTTTTTGGCCTGTAGGGTCTTCTGATGAAAATTGATGCCTTCCATTACATCCAGCCTGGAACGGTGTATCGGTAAGACCATCATTTAGCATGACGTCTGCAGATTTTTAATCCAAATACAAGGGCATAATGAAATAATTTTAGTCCTTTCTGGGTCTGTAAGAACAACAGATTACATTTTACATTGAGTCATTATTTATTCAACAAAAACTGAAGCAAAATCCAGAAGCTGCGTGTGAGAAACTAAATTGACCCTTACTGCTTCCTTTGGAATTTAAAGGGTAAGTAGCAGCCAGGTTCAGCCAATCAAATGCGTTTGTTCCGGCAGTTTTCTGGTCTGGAGCATTCAGGTGTGTGTTAACATAATGGCAAGAAGGAAAACCTTCAGCAGGGAATGAAGTGAAGCAACTGTTGCCGTCCATCAGTCTGCAGAGGGTTACGATGTCGTTTCCAAACCACCTGTCCATCATTCCACAGAGAAAAAGATCATTCACAAGTGGAAGACTTTCCCAGGAGTGAAAGTTGTTAAAGTTTGTGGCAGTAAAATGACATTTTCTGTCCTTTTGGATAGTTGAGATCAAAGTGGAAATAATGCACAATCCATGTTAGCTGAAAACAAAACTGTATATGAGCAAAAACACCTCATACCAAGTGCCAGGCATGGTGGTGGTGGTGGGCCACTTCAGTTACATGCAGGCGAGTCAAGGACAACACTTGAAATGGGCTGAATATTTTTTTTTTGTCCCCTAATGTCAGTCGACCCTGAAGTCTACGGCAAAGTATTCTTGAGACAAATGTGAGTCCATCGGTCTTACAGCTAAAGCTAAAACTGGGTCATTCAGCAAGACAATGACAGAATGGTTATGCAGTGACCAAGTCAAAGTCCAAACCTCGAACCTGATTGAAATTTCAGCGGCGGGATCTTTAAGAGAGCGATGCAGAAACAAATAAAGTAAAACCTCAGTGAACTGAAGCAACATGGTGAAGAACAGAGAACCAAAGCTTCTCCACAATGATGTTAGAGACTGATAACAGCTTTCTGATTTATTTCTAATGGACTCAGGGGTCTGACTCCACTGCCAGATGAGGAGGTCCTTGAGCTCTATGGAGGGACCTTCCATGTCCCCCTCCAGCAAGACAGTGGCTTCTATGGAAAGGTGAATAGCTTTTATTTTTGTTTTTTATTTCTTTAAACAAGAATGCACCAGTTTTAATTTTGTTTTATCTTATATTTTACATTTTTTTTTTTCATTTTGATATATTTTTTTAAATGTTTTTTTTAATAATATGTTTTATTTTATGTTTGATTTGTTTTTAGTCTTTTTTTTCATAGAAATGTTTAGTAATATTGTTTTGTTGGATTTAAAAAAAAGACTAAAATCTTATTTTCTTTATTTTATTCAGTTTTAGGTAGGAACAGTAGCTCAGTAGAGCTGGCTGCAGAGCGCTGTTGGACATATGTTACTGTTACTGCACCGTTTTTAGATTTTTTTATCGTGTTTTTTCTCAGTGGAATGTGCTTAGCTTGGCACAGATGTGGAATCTGCCCCCCCCCCCTTAACATTTCAGGCTCCAAAAAAACAAAAATCATTTATATATAATCTCATCTTGCTACTTTCAGATGAGTTCAGGATGTAATCTTCCGCTGTCCTCAGATATTCCAAATGTTTGGATTACCAACGCTTTAACATTACATAAAACTAAATGGGTTTGTCATCTCATTTGTTGCACTGGCGTCATAATGAGCTGGAATGTTTGTGTCCCAGAACTTAAAAACCTGACCCGAGGAACTCTGTGTTCAGACTACAGGCTATTTTGTATTTGATTTTCTCCAGCATCCAATCAGTCACCAGAAGTAGAAAATCTGTTTGACCCTGGCTGTCACGAAGCTTACCGACATGTTGCCAATTAAAAACAATTCAGACCTTGATGTTTTGAATCAAGCCCAAATGACTTTTTGGCCTTTTGTATGTTTTGAGTGCTTCCCTGCAGCAGGGAGTGTACCTCTCCCCACCTCCTAATCCTAATCCACCCTGAAACACACCTTTTTTCTCCACAGGGACCAAAGGTAAAGCAGTTTATGGACATTTTCTCCATCCCTGAGATGACTCTCCTGGCAGCTGCGAACGATTTCTTCATCACCAACGACATCGAATACGATCCGGTTCACCTCTTCAAGGACGTCTCTGTGAGTCCCTCCCTCTGCTTGCTGTGTTTCCGTCTAAGCCTCAGCCTGTCAGCCCACACTGAGGGCAGCACATTAACACTGTGTACAGTCTGGGGCTGTTTCACATACTCTGCTCCTTCAGCTGAAGGCTCAGGAATCTGCTAAACTGAGGAAAAGTTTACAGTTTGAGTGCAGCCAAGAACAATGACTGCATTTCATCTGAGCTGAGAGCTTTTTTGGTGACAGAGAATTCCCTCTGCTTTGATTATTACATCACAAACTGACAGGTTTTTCTTTTAAATGATGATTCTTTTAAACCTTTGTAATTGTTTAATATGTGGGAAAACTTAACACTCATACCTGTAACTTTCAGGAGGCCATTGGCATGGTTCATATCAAAGGCTACATGTACAAGTGGATCATGCAGGATTTAAGTAAGAAATACTTTTTTACTTTTCCAATATTTGGCTAGAAGCCAGCATGTTGTGGTGCAAACACAGCGAGGCTTTGAGTCAACATGTTGTTTTCCTGGGATTTTTTTTTTTTTAGAAAAGTTCATCCTGAGGGGAGAAGAGACGGATGCTGTTCTGCATCGACTGGTCAGTCACGGGAAGAAGCTGTTCCTCATCACCAACAGTCCCTTCAGCTTCGTGTAGGTTTGAGCAACGTGACGTCCGTGGTTGCAGCCGTTCGCTCTGACTCATAACAAAGGGAAACACTTTCTCGTTCCCAGCTGTAATACTGAGGTTTTGGTTATGTGCACAGGGACAAAGGAATGACGCACATGGTGGGGGAAAAGTGGAGAGACTTCTTCGACGTGGTCATCGTGCAGGCTGACAAACCTCACTTCTTCACCGACTGCATCAAGTGAGTAACTATTGGTCAGATGTGGCAACATGGCTCCAGCTTTAGACCGAGCCCAGCATCATTCTTCAACATTGTTGCTGTTGCAGACCGTTCAGACGCTTAGATTGTAATGGAGACCTTCGGTGGGAGAAGATAACCAGTTTGGACAAAGGACAGATTTATAAACAAGTTAGTGATGCTTTACACTCTTTTCTGACTCCATGATATGTCTTGTTTCTTTTTTGATCTGTTTTTTTTCCTTATATGTGTTTGTGCTTGTGTGGTAGGGAGCCAACAGTTGCTGTGCTTTGTGTTTCAGGGGAACTTGTTTGACTTTCTCAGACTGACGGGCTGGAGAGGATCAAAGGTTCTTTACTTTGGAGATCATCTGTATAGTGACTTGGCTGTGAGTATCAAAACATGGCGGTTTTAAGAGTCATGAATCAACTCAGTGAAGCTCCAAGTTGTGACTCATCAATTGTGATATTGTGACTAAGATCCTCTCTCTGGTTTTTATTTATCTCAGCAAATGATTGAGCAAAGTTGGGATTTTGACTGGAAAGTTTGCTCTGCTACTCATAACAAATTGACCCCAAAAAACTGCTGAAAGCATCACGCTTAGTATTTCTTAGTTTAGCATTAGGGTGGGGAGTTGGCTGCTCACATATATTCATTCATAACAATACATAGTAAAGAAAGGAAAATTAAATAAATGGCTACACAGTAGAATGCATAAATGGAGTTAAATAAACAGAAAAACAACAAGGATGAGGACAGAGGGTGTTTCAAAAGTGATATATAGGATGTATCATTGAGTGAGAAGACAAGCTCAACAGATAATTGGATAAAAAATCGACAGAAATTGGTCCGCATCACTGGAAGTAAACGTATAACTAGATATGGAATAATTTCCCGTCACTGCCTGATACTGTTTCAAAACCAGGCAAATGACTTTATCTTTATTCTCACGGTATACTAAGAAAAAAAACAAAAAAAAGAACAAACAAAACCCACACATTTCTAGATATAAATTAGTGTGTTTATTCATAATGGAAAGCAAAGTTTTCCGACACAGAAGCGATTAAAACGCTTTTCAGGAGGCAATAATGAAAAATTCCCCAAATCCTTTAAGAAGAATGAAACGGTGTTTGAGAAACCAACCTGGAATGAAACGTAATGAATAATACTTATTAATCCCCGAAGAGGGGGGGGGCTGCACGGTGGTCTGGTGGTTAGCACTGCAGCCTCACAGCAAGAAGGTCGCTGGTTCGAGCTGGGGAGGGGGTTTGAAAAAGTGGCCTTTCTGTGCTGAGTTTGCACGTTCTCCCCGTGTACGTGTGGGGTCTCTCCGGTTACTCCGGCTTCCTCCCACAGTCATGCATGGTAGGTTAATTGGTCACTCTAAATTCTCCCTAGGAGTGAGAGTGTGTGCGTGAATGGTTGTTTGTCTCTCTGTGTTGGCCCTGTGATGGACTGCTGACCTGTCCAGGGTGCACCCTGCCTCTCGCCTGCTAATTGCTGGGATAGGCTCCAGCCCACCCGCGACCCTGAATTGGATTAAGCGGTACAGAAAATTTAGAGTTTCCCTTCATGGAGTCATTCATTAACAGATGTACACAAACTTTCAATGCAGCAAGTAAAAACAGCTTCGCTGTATCAGCTTTCATCTCCTTCTTAAAGCCAGATTTGTTTCTTCAAATAAACCAGCAGCAACATGTTTAAATCCCTTTTCTAGCTAAATGCAAGCCACTGCAGTCATAAAGCAAAGATAACCTCCAAGTCGTTGGTGTTGGTCTGTAGTTATGTATGCCACCAGTGTGCCACTGTGGATGAAGTAAAGATAAAAAGTACTTTCAGTCCCTGTGAGTTTGGAGAAGTGATTGTATTTGTTACAAGTTGACCGAAGCTTCGTTGCCGTGCGTTGCAGGACCTGATGTTGCGACATGGTTGGCGTACGGCAGCCATCGTCCCGGAGCTGGAGCATGAAACCAAAGTCGTGAGCACGCACCGGTATGCTGTGAACCTCACCTGGCTGCAGGCTTTAACTGGCTTGATGGAGCGCCTTCAGGTGACGAGCTGAACCCTCGATTGTTGGGATTTGTTTTGTTTTTTGTAACCCCTCCCGTGCAAAATTCCAACTTTCAAAAGACATGATCTCACTGACAAAACACAGACTCCGATCTGATTTAGAGTCTTACAGTGTGATGGGAATCTGGTGGGAACGTTAGCAGATGTAGCAGCTGTTTTATAAAAAGCTTGATATTGTAACATGTTGCACTTTTAAATGCCACCCCAGATTTGCAAGCTTTCTCTCTCAGGGCACATTTCTAGTCAGAGCCAAACACAAGCGGTGCACGTTTCACTGTCTCAAGCTTAGGCATCACATGTGTGGCAGAAGGAAAACGGAGTAAAACTAGACAACAGGGGCTTTGTACATCCTCAAGGTCGCAAACACACACAGAGTCATGACGTACTTATTAGTGAGGCACCACAGTTAAGCAACCCCTACGACCCTACCCACTGTAGGAAATGCCTTCAGACATAACTCCTGTTTACAAGCCCCTGCTGGATTGTGATTGGATCATGTTTAACTGTCTTGAGCACAAAAGTGCAGCACAGGCAACTTTCCTGAGAGCAAATAATACATGCTATCTTAGATTTAAGGATCAAGTCATTCTTTTCTTGTGTATGAGAGGGAAAAAAAATCAATTTATTTTTATATTTTTATTCAATTTATGTATCTTTTAAAAATGGATTAAAATGGATTAAACTCTTCTTTGATGTTTTAGACACACCAGGACTCTGATTCTAAACATGTTTTTATGGAATGGCAGAAAGAAAGAGAAGAACTGAGGTAAGTTCTTAACTTCACTCTGTCTTAAGCTCCTCCCAGTAAAACCAGAGAACCCAGTGAACCAAGTGAACTCCATGACACAGCCTGTACAGTAGTTCCTGTACATTAGGTAATGCAGTTGCCTTGTTATACTTAACTTGAAAAACTGAGTTTTATGCTTCTTTTTTCTTTTATCTGCTCTGTGCACATACAGCCATAACATTATCACCAACTGACCTGCTATCATGTAGCTCCATATAGGACCAGTCAAGAGTTGGAACAAAGATGATCTGAGGGTGTTCTTGCAGTGACTGGTACTGGGATGGTGGCAGTAAATCTGTGGGGCCCCTTTGGGTTGTGGGGTGGGGTCTTTGCTAGATGCAGGGAGATTGGTAACTGGGGAGTTTGGATGCCGTGTGAACACCTCAGACTCTTGGTCACGTTCCGTGAGGCCCTTCCTAAGCAGTCTTTGTGAGGCCCACATCTTTCATGCTTGAAAAGCTTGCTACTATAAGACAGTGCTGGAGGGGCTAAAAAGTTTAGGTATGTGGCAATTGTCAAAGTCACATCCATGTGTTACTTTATCAGTCGGTGGTTTTAATGTTATGGCTAATTGGTGTATGTGACATTAAAATGAGAATATTCAGGTATTCACTTGTGTTTTTTTTTCAGTGAAGGAGCGGATCCCTCCTGCTGCTGCTATGTGTATGGATGCATGTACCTAATGTGATATTAACTTCATGTCCCATTATGTCCCAGGGTGATGACAAAGAACTTGTTCAACCCTCAGTTTGGCAGCATCTTCAGAACGTGTCACAACCCCACCTACTTCTCCAGGCGTCTGAGTCGCTTCTCAGATATCTACATGACTTCTCTGAGCTGCCTGCTGAATTACGACCTGTCGTACACTTTCTACCCACGCCGGACTCCTCTTCAGCACGAAGCCCCCCTGTGGATGGATCAGCTCTGCACAGGCTGCATGAAGACTCCTTATCAGGAGGAAATGTCTCACATAAGATGAGAAAGCTGTGCTCTCTTGATTGACTTCTTGGATTTCATATTTTAGGGCTGGCAAACACTTGAGATAGCCGAAGGGAAACAGTTCCTTTAACAGGGTTTTTTTTTCCAGTTTTTTTTTGTTGTTGTTGTAAAAATTATATAAGAAGGTGCGCAACTTCCCTCTTCATGGCACACTGCACTATTCCACATAGTGAATCCTGCATGAACCCACAGGGGGGTGCTGTAGATCTGCAGTGGCATTTGTCCAGGGAGCTTGTCCACATCCTGAGATTTCACAGACAGTTGGTCTCTGGCTTAATCTGTGGAAGTTGTGGAAAACTGAGCTACACTCGCACAATTAAAGCAAATAAAGAACTAAAATCTTTCCTAATTACGTGTTTATCTTATTAACATCCATGTACTGTACACTTGTCATGTAATTATATGGTACATTTTAAGCAAGTTACCTCTGTGAATTGAAATGAATTGTCGCAGCCTGGAAATGAGACTTAATGATGATGAATTAAGTACATATTAAGATATGTGTGTAGAATTTAAATTTCTCTGTGAAATTGTCTATCATTAATTTCATTGGTCGTTTGGTTGCTAGGCAGCACAGCATCCATTCATCACTGATGTAGTCGGCTTTCATAAATTAATTTACTCCCAGCCTGCCTGCCTGAAGACCACAGAGAAGGTACTGTGCTCTGCTCTGTTACACCTCATGATTCTGGTCAACAACGTGCTCGTGCGTGATGGCTGTTACTGTTTAGTTGCTGCAACACCTGGCGCTCAAATCAAGTCTAACTGGAAGCTATACTGCGGTAATGTTTATTTTTGTATACTTCAGCTTTGTCACCCTGTCCCGTCCAGGAACTCACTGTTTATCATTTATTCTCCATCTTTGTAATACAATGTATGTTTGCGTTGTGCTCTTTTAAGATGCGACTTATTACTAATAAACACATTAAGCTCATTTATCTACTTTATTTATTGACTTTGCGTCAGTAAAGTCCCAAATGTTTGGCGTTTCAAGAGAAGCCGTTTTTAATAAAAGCGTCACAAACACAGCTCTGTTTATCTTCGGATATTTAGCCTGTTGGATTTATGTCGGAAAACTTTTTGGTTTGTCTCGTGCTTCGAGCTGGAGCCTCATTTCGACATGTGTTTGCGTTTTTACCATTTCTATGAGTTACGTGTCGCTCTTTGTCAAGTAAAGGTAAGTTGAGCCACGCTGCCTATTTTAAGGTGATGGTTGAGTGGCTACATCTGGCTGGCTAATTGCTATATGACTGCTACCAACGTAATTTCGTTGTAAGACAATACAAATCTCTTAATCATAAATGTTATACTTCACTTGTATTCAAACAGTCCTCTTCATCATACTCTTCACATTTCGACTTTGTCAGACCATGATGACACCTAACACAAGTTACTGAGATGATAACATTTTATGTTGTGGTATACTCACAACTGTTGTTAGCTTTTGTTTCAATAAAGTGTTAAAGATGAAGGAATTAGCATTGCATGATTCTACTTAAATGTCCGACATTCTAGATATAATATCAGTGTAACATGAACTTTGTAAATTCCACCAAGAAGGTAAATATCCCTGACTTCTTGTGAGTAGTGTGTATA
>JBBBVU010000014.1:5659960-5684022 GCA_037177055.1 Atherinosoma microstoma
AGCCCCTCCCGGATGACCGAGCTTCTCACCCTATCTCTAAGGGAGAGCCCGGCCACCTTGCGGAGGAAACTCATTTCTGCCGCTTGTATTCGCGATCTCGTTCTTTCGGTCACTACCCAGAGCTCGTGACCATAGGTTCTAAATGGTTTAAAAGGCAAAAACATGACATTTTCTGCTCTTTCAGAATGTGCCCTTTTAAAACTCCATTTTTAACCTTACAGTATTGTACAAAATTATTGAACCTCCCCTGATTTCTTTACTTTCTTTACTTTTGCTTCCAAATAATTAAACCATTTTTCCCCCCATCTTTTAAAGTGGTCCATCAGGGCAATAGCTCTCCAGGCTTTCTGATGGTATTGCAAAGGTTTTCTTTGGACTTTGGTTTCTTTTTAATGCATTTTCAGTTAAATTATTGTGCTCGCCATTTTCAGAAGAATTCCTTTGTTGTATAAGCCAGTGAACAATGACCTATGATATATCATTTGAGCATGAAAAGATGCCTAATGTAAGGGATGAATGTGTTCACACAACAAACAACTAAACAAACAACTCATTTTCTAACATGTGTTCAGTTATTTTGTTATTAGCAGCCTGTCACAAAGATACAAGATTTGTTCCTTTTGATTTGTTTGCATCTATAAAAACTGCCAAAGATAACTCAATTTGAAAGACATGAAATAAACTGATTCCCAAAAAGCTAGCTGAAAACTTGCTATATCTCAGTATGCTGTTAAAAATTGGAAGAAACTTAACAAGTTAAGGACAAAAAGAGTGGCAGACCTAAAAAAAGGAAAAGAAAAGAAAAGCGATTTATAGCAGAACAGTTTGTGGAAGTGATATCCTTCTGAAGTAAGGAGAAAAAAATCCAATAAAGACTTGAAACAGAACCTGGATGCATCTAGGCATTTGCTGATCCATCTGTCAAGAAGCCATTCTTAAAGGCCCATACCGTAACTTTTCGATCTTAAAACTCGACTCATTTGATAACACAGTGACATCTATTGTGTGCATTTCTGGAGGCGTCACAGGACGGCTGAGTTTTGCTTTGCGTTTGCGTTACATGCTAGCAAGCAGATGTAAACAAACCAACTGTTTTGAACGTCCACCGTGGCGGATTCAGTAAAGAAACATTAGAAGATATTATCGGAGGAAGAGAGGAAACAAAAGAGAGCCGGAGACAGAGCAAAGGATAAGACAAGAGTCAAGATAAGACTGGTTCTTACTGTCTGGAGAGAGCTCACAGTACAGGTAGGATGTAAGATGGATGCCAAATTAGCCGTCGAAAGGGGGCGTGTCATTGAGAAAATGGTAAAAGTTAAGTAGTGCTTCTTTAAGGAAGGGAATCAAGGACCAAAAAGCTTTGTATGCCAAACGACATGAGAAATGGACTGAGAATCAGAGGCCACGGATCTTACGGCGTGAAGAACCCTCCCAAAAGTCTGAACCTCGACATCATTGAAGCAGTGTTGGAAAATCTTGACAGATGATAAAGCAAAAGGCAGCCAACATCCAAAGAAGAGCTTTGAAGTGTCCTTCAAGAAGCCTGGAGAACTATTACTGAAGACTACTTAAAGAAATTACATTACAGGCTGTGTTGTAGAAACAAGGATTGACTTAAGATGTTTGCACAGAACTGGACTTTTTATCTTAAGATTCACTGCAAGAGTATAGCATTTATTAATCAGCTAGGCTATGAACTGTAGATATTATACTTAAAGAAGTAAAGTGAAAATGATTTGAGAAGAAATAAAAAATAATAAATCTATTTTTGGCATTACAGCACCAGGCAAATTCATCATGCTGTCAAAATCTTCCGGCTTACCTTTTGCACGTCTAATAAATGAGTATTTGATGTGAAAGACCTGCCACGGGATATTTTGGGAACACAGAAACGGGAAATATGCTTGGCTTTGTGATGATCAAAAGCGGATACAAACTCACTCATGTCAGATTGGTTTCATAAGGACTCTCACACTTCAGAATAAGCTTACATTTCTTACAACCTGGCTTAATCCAGGAAGAGCAGGGAGTGAAAGAGAAAGAGATTAAGAAGGAGAGTTTGGAGATTGGGTTGTTGAGCATTCACTCCTGATCCCTACAGCACTCTGTGTGTACGTCACAACTGCTCGTTTGTCTGAAAACAGGAGAGGATTTTTCAAACATACTTTATCCGTAAAGGGAATAAATGTAGTTTATGGTAGTTACCCCATAATTCTGTATACCCGGGATGATAAACAGAAGAAGAAAAGGTTTACATTTCATGTTGTTTTGCCGCCCTACATTATGGCAATTCCATTTGATCTGATGTTTAGGAGAAGTAACTGTGGGAAGAGGATACTGAGGGACAGCATGCTAATGTGATATACTGTAGTACAACAAGGGTTTAGTGGGGCAACACTCAGAGGAGTGTATCACTTTAATCAGAGCCCAGTGAAAACCAGGTCAATCTGCAATTAACCCACCAGGTCTTATGGTCACTGTCTAATTCGACCAGACTGCTATCATCAAGGTTGTCATGTCGATAATCTTGCATATTTCTGAGAGAAGTAAAGCAAACGTGCAAAACTGTCATCATTTTCAGAGTTTAGGTGCACTTCACTGTTAAAAAAAAATATATATATATATATATATATATCAAGGGAATTATGATTAATTAGAAACCTGAAGCCACAGTTTACGACAATTTGGATCATGTTGCTTCTCTACAGTTGGATCCTGTTTCCAATACAAGTGTGTTTCTTGCCATTTGAAATATTTATTTAATTCATTAGTTTCCCTAATCAGGCTAAATTCTGGCAGAACTCCATAAATTTGAGATGTACAAACAGTTCCAAAAGAAGTTAAAAAAACATAGATTAGCTGAATCACTCAGATTGTACATCAAAGAATATACAAAAAAAACAAAAAAAACAACCCTGGATCCACCTAAAAGAGACTAGTCCAAGTCTTAATGAGCTCTGTGAGGACACAGAGTTGCCGCTGACAAGTCTGGAGGAGAGAGGAGGTGTTGCGTATTTAATTTGTCCATTGTCATAATGACGAACCCATTAGCTCTCATAATGAAAAGTCTCAGCTCTAGCACCTGCTCTGTGTGCCAGTCTTGCTCCCTGGGGATCCCCTCACCTCCTCCTCACTTGGTCATCTCTGCAAAAATATCTTACTGCAAGATGTCTTGTTTCTTCTTACAACATAGTTGCTTGTCCTTACTTTCCACACTGTTCTTGTGCACAGATGTTGGTCTTATGAATTTTAAAGGTCATTGCAGCAGTTGACAATAAGATTAAAAGAGCCGGACTCCACCTCTAGCTGTCCGTCAGCCTAAGTCACAAAAGAGTTAGTGATTAAGACAGTAACAGATGACATTTCTTCCTTCAGTTTTCTAAAGAAAGAGTGACAAAAGGAGGGTCAACAGAAGAAGACACCTCCAGCTTGAATCAGAGGATCATCAAGCAATAACAGCTTGCTTGGTGTTGCAACCTGAGACACACACTCGCTGATAACAATGTGTGTTTAGAGCATGCACTTTTACAGCCTGTGGATCTTGTCTCCAGCTTCTTTTTGATGGCTGCAGTGAACAGGGATGCAGCTTTAATTTGGGTGTCACAGTGGGACACGGTCACCTTCTTATATCCAAGAAAGGTTCAGCAGTCATGGACAGTTTCATCCAAACTTGTCGAAGCCAGTCACACTGAAACCGTTTTGCAGCAGCAGGATTTCAGTTAACGGAGATTTAACTATGGCGAAAAAACTTGACAAACAGCATTCTACTCCAACGTTGACAAAGAGTCACTGGAAAAAGCCGAGCAATGTAAGTAGCTTTACTTTAAGAATCTGGTGGACAGAAAAGTTGGCAAATAGAATAAAATGGAAAGGTTTGCAAACGCAAATCTCCACAATCCATATTTATGGTTTATTGAACTGATGAGCTAAAGAATAATGCATCCATGTGTTTATAAATAAGAAATCAAATTTGAAACTTTCATGACTAACGCTTTGTTCATTTAAGCTCAAACATTATACATCGCTCCGAACTGTAGCTCGAATTATTGTGAACTCTGGTCAGAGCCAGGGTTATTTACTTTCAGGGTTTGTGGCAGACTGTTGTTTGCACATGGTGGAGGACTTTACTCAAACTCACACAGAAAGCTGAGACATGATTGCTCTGTACACAAAGTGTTTATGTCCAACTTTACTAGCTGAGCCTTTCAGCGCTCATCTAACTACTGGTGTTCCCATGGAGTAATGTTGTTCAGTACTTTTAAAAAAAAATTTTTTTTTCTTATTTAAAGAGGTCATCTTCGCCATTTAATGTTTTAAATCATATTCCACAATGAAGTAAAATGTTGACGTTGACAGAAAATGAGTCCCTTATGTATTAAACTTCACTGAGTTGCTTTAACCAGTGAATTTGAATCTTCTTTAGCAGCTCAAAACACATCTTAGCATTATTTCATACCGCTCAATATTTACTGAAATCCAATTTAGACAATTTGCAGACACCTGCTGTGTTTTGGGATGTCAGAGACCTCCGATCTTCAGTATAACGTAAAAGTGTTGTCATGTGCTGTCTGTGGTCAGTGTTGACACTGTGCAGTAGCGCTACCTCTATGAAAGCCTGCTTTGGATTCATGCTTTGGGAGTTTCACCAGTTTGTCTTTGAGTGTTACCACAGTTTACCTAAATGGTTTGTTTATAACTGTTGTAATATGAAGTTAGACCTCACCGGGATCTATTTGAAGCCAAACATATACAACATCAACATTATATAGTTTGATGTAACTGTACATGTTTTTTGACTGATATTTAAAGCATGACATGTTTACTTCATCTGTGAAATAACCATATTCATTTATTCATTTCATGATTGATTAAAAGTGTCTCTGAATAGAATGTAATCTGCTCCAGATAAAGATCACTAACTCCTGCAGAAGCAAACTAACCTTTACAGCCAACAAATGAACTCAAACACATCTCATCTCCTCTCCCCAGACCACAGATTTATTTGAAATGATTGAAAAGATGCAGGTAAGATGATACATTGATCTTTGTATTCTGTCTCGGCTCACTAAGCTGTTCTCACTAACCGGTTGCCGTGTCTCCTCCTAATTCTGCGGCACCCCTCCTCGGCCACAACGCTTCCTTATCTTTCCGTACTTGGGAAGGATATTGAGTCTTGTGGTTTCAGAGGAGTGTTGCCAGAGCAGTGTGTTTTTTTTCTCAGCGTCTGTGTTAACGTTCTGGTTGAAACACTGGCTGACAGCACTGTAAGCTTATTATCTCACTTCAAAAGCTATCTTCTGTTTTGTGAAGGCTTTGGAAGGATGTTTTATTTAATCACGCAATCCCACACATAAGAGGCTAAGAGTTTTATGATAGAGCTTATGAAAATGCATAATGATTTTTTGGGGGGGTTTTACATGTGTGTACACATTAGTCATCACTTTTAAAAATATCCAATCTATTGCAGACAGAAAAGCTTGAACATCGCTTATATAAATAAAACATTTCATTTAAGAGGCTGTGATGCAGGACTGTGTCTTTTCCAGTCAGACTTTGCATTGATGAGATGCATCATTTTTCGTGAAGCCAGGCACCATCACAGAGCCCAGCCTTAGTATCACTGTCCCTCTTTCTCCACATCGATCCTCTGCACTTTCTTTCACACGTACATACACCCCTCAGGTGCAATGGCCGTGAAGGAGTTCCACTCAACTTTGCATCTTTTCATCCTCCAGGGTATCATCCCCACACTCCTGCTGTGTGTTTAATACACTTTTTTCTGTCAGTCCCTGCTCTTCACTGTCTTTCAGCATCGCCGCTCCACATATGAAACACATCTCTTTGTTTTTTCATGTGTCCCTCTTTGACTTTGGCTTGTTTCCTGCTGCATATCTCCTGGGAAAAAATCTGTTGTTATATAATGAATTAGATTTTTTTTCTGTATGCTTGTTTTTGTTTTTTAGACCATGACTTTTGCATTACACTGCTTGTACAGAAGATTGTCATTTGTGTGGACGCTTTTGTCAGTGACTCCTCTTTTTCTCTCTCTCTCTGGCTTTCTTATCGAACCACCTCCTCGGGTAGGGCAGCAGGATGGATGAGCAGAGATGCACCTTTCCTCCACCTCTCAAGGTAGAACTCTTCACATATACAGAGTCATTTACACAAAGGGATCGATATCTACCACTTCTTCATTGTATCTGAAGTAATCTACAGAATCACCTCACCATGTGGTGAAATGTCCTCTTTAAAAGTAAACATTATTTAGGATTTCATATCTGACACCCTCTGCTGCTATGCTCTGCAGACTGAAATGCTTACAAATGTATTTAACTGGATATGATGCAATATTTTAAACTATTATTGTGTCAAACAAAAGAAATGACCAAACATGCATTGATAATTGCTTCCTCTGCGACTGCTAAACAGATTGTCATTGCATAACAATTGTGCAATTGTTCTGAAATAATATCCTGGGGGATCATAGCGCTAGACATTGCGGTTATTCTTTTATTCTTGATGAAGCCAACACATTTTATGCATTTATTTATTTCAGACTGAGGAAGACTACATTCCATACCCAAGTGTCCATGAGGTGGGAGGACGTGCTGCAGCAACACCTTTCATATAAAGAGTTTGCATATCTGAACACTTTCAGGTGGTTACAATCCTGTCTGCTCTTGCTGTTTTGCATTTAATAGGTATTGGGGAGAAAAAGCCCCTTCCCCCTCATCCTACTGCCACAGTTTGGTGGTTACTGGATTGAGGGGACCAACCACGAGCTGAATGACACAGGGGACTCAGAGCAGCACCAGCCTCCGTCCCCAAACACTCGGACCAAGCTGGAATGCAACACAACAGCTACAATCTTCCGGAAACACTTCCTGGGAAAGGTTAGTTGCACCACAGATGACAGTTTCATTACATGATGCTGTCCAACACATTACTTTCTATCATTGTCGTATAAAAACGAAAGAAGTGAAAAGACAAGATTAGTGATCATGTAAGCAAGCTCAAGGATTTCATGTCTGGACAACTGAAGTAGATTGAAGCAAAAGAAAAAGACATTGAGAGAAGGGTACATAAGGAGGAGTAAATGGTAAAATGTAAAATGCATTTATTCCTTAGACGTTATTATTTCAAAACAAGCCCTGTCATGTTTCATAATGAAACAATTTCAGCCATTCTCTTTAATATGCTCTGAAATGATAATACAGTTAAAAACAAAGAGAACCTCAAATTGTAACTTGCTTGTTTTTTCTGTTTTTGCTTGTATAAAGCCAATCACATCAAAAGACCATGACTTGATCCTGGGAAACATTGTCTTATTACAGAAAAAAGGATCATTTTCATAAAAAAAAGAAATAGCAAAATTAGGAAATTAGACTTAATTTCTCCCTGTAATGTCATTTTTAGTCTGATTGCTCTTGTTTCTTTGTTGAGCTATTTCTGCATAAACAATGGAGCCCACAGTGAATAAACAAGACAAGGCCTTGCATCCATGACAGTACTTATTAGTGGGATAAGTTCAGTGTCACTTTAGTCTTTTCATGAAATTTGATGATTTTAGAATTGCTATTTGAAATCGTGAATAAATACTTGATCATAATTGCTAATTTTTTGTCCAGCATTCCCTTTCACATTGAGCTAAAGTAAAATGAGCATATCCTCTTTGGTATTTTGATCTATTTGCTAAGTCATATTGAATCAGTGCAATGAAACAGTGTATCTGCATTTGCTGCCTTTTGTTCTATACATACTGGATGTAAAACATGCATTTTCTTTGTGACCCATTCCTGACTAGTGTAGTATATTTCTTTTACATCTGCTTTTAATCTGCAAGGTATAAAGTTTCTTTTATCATTAGAATTAATCTAAATATGTAGTGGATGGCTTATACAATATAACACACTGGCTACAACACAATGCAAATCCCACAGGACATATTGAGACTTCTGTGTATTCAGCATGTGTGCGGCTTTGGAAGCTGCTGTGGTTAAGGCGTTCTGTCCTCTGTCTTCACTGTGAAGTTAAAAGTGTTGCCTGATAAACTCTCGCAGAGAGACAGGTTGCATTGCAAAATAGGAGTGAACTATTGTAATTGGTTGTTTGTCAGTATGGATAGATGCTGTTGTCTTTTTGTTCTAAAGTTGATTTTCTTACAACTTGCCCTTTGTTTTGCTTTGGACCTGGTTATATTCCCAGCACCAGTTTATCTGTGGCTTTACTGTAGTGTTTTCCTTTCGAAATCGTGTATAGGAAGTACTTTGTACTTCTTCATCTTATCCTTGCTTTTTGCTTGATTTTTGTAACATTCATTACTTAGTCAGTTTTCCCCAGTGAAATGTTTTGACTGAACATGCAATTAATCATAATGACTGTGACATTAAATAATCGTGCTTACTCCCAAATAAAATTGGGCCTGCGATTTCTTTTTGAAGATTTGCTGCCTTTCAGAGGGATATTACTTAAGTTGTATTCATGAATTCTCTCATTAAAACAGCCTCCTTCCTCCCTGTTGCTTTCTTGCAGAGGAACATTTGACACTTGATCAATTCTACTTCTTGTGATGATATTCATTATGATATGAATGACGGGGGAAAGAAGCAAATCCCTGCAGACTGCATCCCTAACCCAGTTTGGCATCACATACACTGTTTCTAATGAAGATATGTTACTTTGCCACCTGTTCTTACATAACAAATTTGATCTGCATGTGAAAGCAGCAGAAAAGGGACTCAGCTTGGTAAAGGGTTGAGTATTTATGTGTCAGTGTCTCTGTTTATAACAGATATTAATGGTGGTCTGCTTACTCTGTACCCTCAGGAGCACTTTAATTACTATTCAGTGGACAGTGCCCTTGGACATCTGGTGTTCTCCCTAAAATACGATGTGATTGGTGACCAGGAACATCTCCGTCTAATGCTCAGGTAACTCTCATTATGCATTAATGCTTTAATGTAATGTTGCAGTCTATGTATTGAACATCAGCTGTATATGAAGTAATGAAAATTATGTAAGCCTAAAGAAAGATTCATCTCATTCATGATCAACATAAGATACAGCAGCATAATCAATTCCTTTTTTTTTTTTTTAAATATCCAGTGTTGACTCGATGTGCACATCCTCTTGGGTGTTATTGTAGAAGTCATAAAGCTAAAGAGAGTGTCAACAGAGCTGTCACTTCCACAGTAGAGTAACAGATGGACTATTTAGGCCATTGAGTGGGTGGTGATAAAGCTGGGAGGGAGGATGGAAGGCAAAGAGAAGCGAGGGTGGAGAAGTTTGATTATGGGGCATACCGGATCATTTCTTTCCCATCTGATGGGAATATTGCATTGTGTTATATGGCTTTAACACCACACTTATTGTTTTATGACTTAACCAGGACCAAGCTGAAAACCTACCATGATGTGATCCCCATTTCCTGTTTGACAGAATTTCCCAATGTGGTCCAAATGGCCAAGGTGAGAAAAAGATGTTTTTGTTTGCACATGGATTGATCATCTACAGCTGAATCAAAACACATACTGACATTTTTTTTCCCATTTGGTTTTTTATCCAAGCTTGTCTGTGAAGAAGTGAATGTGGACCGCTTTTTTCCCGTCCTTTATCCAAAAGTAAGTTCTTATTTCAGAAGCTGCAGCCGCTGTTTGTTGCTCAGTCATTTCTCAGCATGTGGCATTTAATGTTAGGGCATAATGCTCTTATTACCATGCATCTCCAGAGAGATGTGCAAATGCAACTTAGTTTTCAGTCTCTCCAAAACTTTTATCTATAAGTGTCTCACAGTGGGTGCAGACTAAAATGTCTCTAGATACAGCTGGATAAAGCTGCAACCACTCAGATGAATGAACAATGCAATGCAATATAAAATCAGTAAGAGATCAAAGCATTTATGATTAGTCTCAGTCCTCATGCAAGTACCTGACAAGTCTTTTTTATCTATTATTTGGGAGATATTTCCTCTATTTAATTGCATTAGGGGATGCAGATAAACAAAAATAAAGCTTCCAGGATGTTTCCTCCAATTCCGCCATTTGACAGAACTGTAACTTACTGTGTTAAATGCCCTGAACCAAGAAAGGAGACTGGATGCCATGAGTCAAAGACAAGATTTATTTATTTAAATGAATAGATGAAATGGGAGTAAGCACATGAATGGCTCCTCAGCTAGATCACTAATAAATACAGAAATTAGGAGCATGTGCTATAGCAGAAAGGTTGTTAAAGGTTAAATAAGGCAGGAAATTAGCACACAGAGCTTCTGTCCCTTTTCTCTAACAGGTATAGAATGAATGGATTTTGCTTCATAACATACAAGAGCAGAAAAGAGAGAGAGAGATGGATATGTGATACGATTACGCTCAATGGGCTGGAATCAAAAACAGATGTTTTTTTCCAGCCAGTCCACACACATGTGCAGGAGAAGGTTTTAGACAGTATTGAGAACATGTCATGTATTGTTTCTCATGATATCTGCCATTTTTACAGGCTTCAAGACTTATTGTCACCTTTGATGAACATGTGATAAGCAACAATTTCAAGTTTGGGGTCATCTATCAAAAGTTTGGACAGGTGAGCCAGGAGGTCTGGTTGTAAACTGGATTTATAGGTGGTGCTGCAGAGGCGCGTGCATCCTCCTATATTTCACCCTCTGAGAACAATGAGCATGTTCTATGCATTGTAATTTGTGATTTCCTCAAGGAAGCTGATTATATTGAGTCCTTTTTTCTTAATTATGGCTTTCGATCAAGCCCAGTCATTGTAGCTGTCTTCAGCTCACCCTCTCATTTTCTGAGGCAATCAGTCCTTTTGTGTTCTCTTAAGGGGGAGCTGGGGGCTAGAGGGCAGAGGAGCAATTGAATGTTTTTCCGTGGGCACATCCACTTTTAGAAAGAGGAGGGATGTGCACTGTTGATCTCTTAAAACCAATAGTCTTGAAAACCTTATTTTACTGACCTATGGGGCTGTCTCACAGAGACACAGAGACCCTCTGTCCATTTTCTATTTTGCATTGATGCCAGGATGGTTGAACAGGCACATTGTATTAGGGAAAGAAATGATAAATGATGAGCAATGGCAGCTTCTTCACAGGCATTGTATCCATATGTCTGTTTTACAACAGGCTTTTGTGTTCATATCACCTCTCCACTTGCAGACAATAGACAATCAGTTGTACTGCACACCATAATCACAAGCTTCCCAATTTCTAAAGGTCTTGTCATATCTGTAACTGATTGAAGCCACCTTTGTCATCTTGGATGCAAATGGGGTGCATTGAAACATGGTCACCAAACACTCCGGGTTACACACTCTTTTTGTTTCCATTCATGATCTATTGCAGAAAAAAACACACCTTACATAAAATATTGGTGACTTTGCTGCCACTCTATGAAAGTCTGATCAATTTGATGTTTTTTTTCTCTGATATATTGTCTGACAAGATATTATTAAACTATACAGTAAACATCCAAATCATTCTTAGCCCTTTAATCTTGTAAGTGCTCAAGCTTTGATTTTTTTAAATCTTTCGCTGCTTAGACGTCAGAGGAAGAGCTGTTTGGCAACAACAAAGAGAGTCCTGCCTTTGTAGAATTCCTGGAGTTTCTGGGAGAGAAAATTGAACTCCACAACTTTAAAGGGTAAGGATCTAATAATTGTTTTAAACAGGGATAAAATGTCCCACACCATGCATTTAAAACATTTGGAAAATTACATCGTATCAAGCATGCTCTAGGAATGATGGTCATGCTTGAGCAGTGATGGTAGAATATCCTGTTAGACATGGTTGTGTGTGCTCACAGTTTCCGCGGAGGGTTAGATGTGACTCATGGACAGACTGGCACAGAATCTGTCTACTGCAACTACCGCAACAAAGAGGTCATGTTCCATGTGTCCACAAAGCTGCCTTACACAGAGGGGGACACCCAGCAGGTAATTTAATACAATACCAGACTAACACACCTCTGATAATTCACAGCAAGCTGTCAGACAGGTTCCCTCTGGGTATCATATTATCATACAACGCATGCACATCGCTGTTGTACCCAAAAGAAAAGACAGCAGCAGATAATTAACTGTCTGAAGCTCAGGGTCTGCGCTTGTTAAATCCTACATTGCTTTTACAACCAAGTCCTGCTCCTGTTCTTTCTCATATATTTACACAAACACTAATAAGTGCAAGTTCACACACCATTTGCTAACATGTTTTGCACAGATGGACAGATAAGAAAGGTGTCTCTATATTTGCTCAGTAGTGTGTTATACTATAAATGGGATATTATGACCTAGCATTGTTTGTTCAAGCTGACAGCAAACAATAAGGAAACAGCACCCCTTTGTGGTGTTTTACAAATTCACACACCACCAGAAGGGATACCGGGAAAGAGGAATGAAGCATAGACCCTTATTTATCATATTTATGAGTCCTGTTGTCTGCATTCTGTGTAGTTGAAATAAATTTGTCTGCTAAAAATGAATTATTTTCATTAAAAAAATACTGTATAACTATGTATTTTGTTGCACTGGTTGCTTGTGATTTATTTAATGTCTTTGGCTTGAGTTTTTACTGAAGTGTGAGGTTTTCTTGGATTGAAACATAAGAAGTGTTGAAGTAAGAGATGCAACTCCCTGAAACCAGCAGATAACTTGATAATATGATAATTCTATCAAAACCTTCTTTTATTTTGGCCTTACTCTAATGAATGTAGAATATTTGACATGATCCAGAATCCAGAAATGAAATTATTAACCTGCCATGGGGCTGTTGTGTTGCAGCTGCAGAAAAAAAGGCACATAGGGAATGATATTGTGGCCATTGTATTCCAAGAAGAAAATACTCCCTTTGTACCAGACATGATTGCATCAAACTTTCTTCACGCCTACATTGTGGTGCAAGTGGTCAGCCCCTGCTCTGACAATGTTCTCTACAAGGTAACCTAATTCTTCTTCTTTCCATTGTTTCCTGCAAAATTTCTGTTGTTTCCTGCATAAATGGTCATGCACATGTAATCTTACTCCCTAGGTGTCAGTGACAGCAAGGGATGACGTTCCTTTCTTCGGTCCGGCCCTCCCAAATCCTGCTGTCTTTACAAAGGTAAGAAACTCTCTGCACCTTCAGAATGCTCATATTTTATTCCCCATATCTTTTATTTTCCATCTGGATGCATTGTTTCTCTGCTCCTCTTTTTCTAGGGCCCTGAATTCCATGAATTCCTTTTTACAAAGCTAATCAATGCAGAGTATGCTTGCTACAAAGCTGAAAAATTTGCCAAACTGGAGGTAAGTTGTTGAGGACATTGTTTAGGACATTCCTGTAATTTTGCATGCCTGGCCAAAGTAACAATAAATAAATAAATATATAACATCTTTGCTTTGTTTTGTTTAATTTCCCTTTTTTGTGTGCGTGTTACAGGAACGAACCAGATCGGCTTTGCTAGAGACCCTTTATGAGGAGCTCCACATGAACACCCAGGCCATAATGGGTGTTGGAGGAGAAGACGACAAACTGGAAAATGGGAGTGCAGGAGGAGGGGGCTTCTTTGAGTCCTTTAAGGTAACTGCAGACTAATGTTCAGAGGCAGGAGGCATCGATCAGGCTGCTTCACTTCCTGGAACTTCTGAAAGAAGATGCCGTGAGAAGTTAAACAAAGTTCTGTTTGAAAATGTTCCCAAATTTTAAGTTCAAGTTGCGCTTAGTTTAGTATAAAGACTGGAAAACAGGGACAGAGACAAACGTGACGCTGAGTCAGACAGTTTCCCCAGAAGAAGGATCCATTTTTTTACTCCCTACAGAACCACTTATTTGTGCCCTTTATATTGTATTGATTTGCAGCATTTGGAGGCGCCACTGGATTTAGTTTCATTCTGACAGCCCCTCGTTTCCAGTCTCAGCCAAGCTAAGGTAACACGCTGCTGGCTGTAATTTAGTAGCAGACAGATTTTAAAGTAATATTGATTTTCTCATCCAACTTTCTGCAAGAAATTAAGATTGAATGCAAGCGTATTTCCAAAAATGACAAATTATTCATACTGTTACCTTTAAACACTGTTTTAAGATGGTAAAAGTCTGTGTTATAAAACGGCAACGCTGCAGAAGCAACATCAACTGTTACTAAATTCATTTTTTATTGGCAGTCAGATGTTTCTTTTGACTTCTATCTGGCAGTGTTTCAGGATTGCTCTTGCTTGGGCTCTAAGAGCTTTATTCCTCAGCATGTATTAAACCTGAATGAAAGAAGCTCTGCTGCTCTCCCTAAGCTAGAAAACACCACTCTGTGCTTCCCAGCTTTTCTTCCTCATGCATTGTAGATGTGACATGATGCCGTAGTCTGCATGCTGCTGTGCCACTGGTCACATTTTTCTGTGATTCTGTCATCTCTGTGTTTCATAGTGTCATAGAGAATGGATGGATTTCTTTCACCATCACATCCCTCTGCCTCTCCACTTTGTAACACACAAAAAGGTGCACTGGGATTTAAAATTGGCTTTGTTTAAATAGAGTGTGGTTTGATATCTGCGCAAGCCAGTTCCTCTCTCTTCTCTTCCCACCTACCTAAACATAATGACTCATCTAAATCCCCCCTCCAAGCACTGAAGCTTAACAGTGTTCTCTGTCGCTTCCTTTTCTGTGAGGATTAGCATCAGACCAGTGCTCTCTGCCCGTAGTGGTCAGCGTTCAGGGACAACCCTGGGGCTCCTCCCAGCCTGTAATGCTGCACAGCGATACAGCGAGGTCACAAGGGTCAGCGCCATCTGAATGTATCTCCTCCTGCTCCTCATCTCTTTTTGTAGCGGGTGATCCGCAGTAGGAGCCACTCTATGGATGCCATGGGGCTAAGTTTCAAGAGGCCGTACACATTCTCCACTAGCCTGAGCAACACCTTTAACCACAGCCTGGCAGAGAGCCCCAAATTCCCAGGGATTGTAAGTACAGTCCCGCTCCTCCTGGTCTTAAGTAAGACGAGCTTCTGCCTCCCCTAGCGGCTCCACTAGCGTTAACCCCCTCCTCCTCACTTTGCCTGCTGCACTAACTTCTCACAGAGATGTGTCACACTCTCAGCCAAGAGGAGCAATTATTGCTGGCTTGGGTGTTAAAGCCGACCCTCTGAAAATGGTTGCTGATTCTTAAACTGTCTGCAAGATTGATTAAGTTTATACTCAAGTAATTGAAGGCGACGGTCCTGGATTAAAGTTTTTTTTTTTTTTACTACTTGTCCAATCATTTAAATCCTAATGCATCTGCATTGTTCATACACGCTGAGTGCTGAGTGTTTGTTCTGTGTGTACATGTGCATGTCAGCTAAAGCATGCAGAGTTTTATTGATGATCACTCATGCAGGTTGAATTTGGTTACGCAGATTAATATTTAAGTCACCAGGTAAAATCCTTGTTACTTTGCAGTGTCTTTTTTTTCTTTTAAAGTTTATGAAAAGCTGCAAAAAGTCCATTTTAACACATGTTAATCTAAAATCAAATGAAATATGACTCCTAAACTGTAGTTACATGGTCTCCATTTAACATTAGCTTTGCACATGGTTTCCTCTGTTATATGTAGATAGTGTGTATTATGGGAGACTGAGGGAAATTGCACACTTTATATGAAATTCTGTTTTGTTTAGAGGTTAAAAGAGAGTCTATTTATTTTTTCTCTTTTTGCCTCCTTCAATTAAACAATTTTCTTTTTTTTTCTTTGTTAATAACATGCTTTATTACTGATTAAAAGCTTGTCTTTGTCCTGCAACACTGTCTTGACCTGATACCTAATGAATATATCACTGTATAGGACTGTGCACTAGTTTAAGGCAGGTTTGAAAAATGGTGCAAAGTAAAAATTTATATTTTGTTATCTAAGAGAATACTAAATCAGCTTACAGAAGAAAACAATCTAAATCAAGTTAATATTTGGTGAAAATTCCTCTGTCTTCACACCTGCTACACAGTTTTTGAAGGAACTGGGCAGGTTGTTTTTTCCAGAATCTCAGATGTAGGCTGGCTCAAATCTGTCTCTTCAGATCAGAGCGCTGGGGGTCATGCCATGACTTCCAGGACTATTTCTTACCCTAAAGATATTGATATTGGATGTGTTATTAAGGCTGTTACACTGCTGCAGAGTAAATTTAGAGCCAATCAGACACCTCCCTCTTTGGTGTTGCATGATGGATGGATTTCTCAGTGTGGTGGACACAGTCGATCCTGACCAAATCCCCAACTCCATTTATAGAAATGTTACCCCAAACTTCCAAGGAACCTCCACCATGCTTCACTGTTGCCTGCAGACACTCATTATTATAACACTCTCCAGCCCTAAAGCACACAAACTGCCTTCTGCTACAGCCAAATATTTCAGTCCAGAGGGCCTGCTGCCATTTTTCTGCACGCAGTCCTTCATGTTTCCGTGCACACTTAAGTCGTTGACTTTGTTTCCAGGTCAGAGGCAGGGATTTTTCATCAAGTTTCCTGGACAGACCACTGCATCTCTGGTCCCCAATGTTGCATTTTTCCTTTGTGCTTCTTGAAAAAGCTTAAACAGCACATCTTCTACCCACAGTCTGCTTTGAAATCTCTACCTGGAGGAGACCTTGCTGTATGAGTACCTTGTGTCATGTTGTTGTGCTCACAGCTTATGTTAATGTTAACGACTGTGTTTCCGCTTAAAAATGAAAAAATGAGGCTCATTAGAACCTTTTTGGTATAATTGGAGTATCCTTAAAATTCCCTGACTTTCTGAAAGTGTGTCTTGAAGAAATGATGCTGGTTGAAGGCAAATGGTAGTCACACCATATATTTTACTTTTGTTAGATCACATTGCATTTTGTAAATTCATTTAAAAAATAGGCATTTTTCACACCTGCCTAAACTTTTAAACAGTACTGTATGTCCTCCTACGTTGTTTTTAATCTCTTCTTCATCCTCTTCCTCACAGGCATATGACTTAGATAACTGGTTCATCCCTTGTCTCTCCCATTCAGCTGTGTTGCACCCATGGAGCCAAACAGTCTCCATTTGTATTCTCCACTTAACTCGTGCTTTGTATTTTGTTTGACTTACATGACTTATTGCATGGAGTCTCATATATATTTGTATAAATCTCATTTTTTTCTCTCCCCCTTCTCTCTCATCATCCATCATTACCACTCTTTCTGTCTCCCTCTTTCTTATTCTGTCTGTATCTCTCCATTTGTCTCTGTCCCTCTCTCTTTCTGTTCTCTTTCTTTCTGTCTGGCTCAGTCATTGCTTGTCCCAGGCAAAAGTCCCAGTAAATATGGACGGCGAGGCAGTGCCATAGGGATAGGAACAGTAGAAGAGGTTCATGTCTAATTCTAACTACTCTCTAACTTCTTGCTTTCCTTCTTTTTTGCTTTGTGTTTGTTTGCATGGATCCACTGCATCATGACTAAACAAGGTTTCCCTGTACATATCAGTTCTGGAATGCATATTCAGTGAAAAACACTACAGACAGGATGTATTTAATTACAGTTTGTGAGAAGCAGAAGCTCATAGAAATATTCTTCAAGTTTCCCAGTGAATTAGTTGCTTTACAAAGTCCAAACTTTTGAATTTGACAAAGATTTCCAGTTAGCAATTATTCAGCTTTACTAAAGAAATTCTAAATTTAAGCTACAACACTTTACTCCCTTCAGGCTAACACTGCAGACTCTTTTCTCTTGTTATTGTTGTTTCTGCTTTACTGCGTAGATATTCACTTTTTGTTGTCTTTAACTGTGCGTTAATTCTAGTGTGCCTGATTTGTTTGGAGATACAGAATATTCATGAATTAATGGCTCAGTCACAGGAAAATTATTAAAAGAGAATTGTCCTCTTGCTCTTTGAAGCCACATTAAATCAAAGGCTTTTTCAAGTTCTTAATTTGAGAGCTTTAAAAGGGAGATTGAATGAACAAAGCAGTTGCTGAGAAAGCGTATTTATTGGCAGGCTCTGCAGCCTTTAAACCCAGCTTTCATCTCCCGCTCCATTCTGCTCTGCTCTGTCACCGGCACTCGTCATTAACCTGCTAAAAGACATATTTTATCTTTTCTTTTTCTCATAAATTAATGATTGGAAGGGAGCAGAGTTACACATCAGCCTGGTAATTCAGGATGACGTGTTTTTGAGAAGCATTTTCCCAGAGAATTCAACAAGAGTTGAATTCTGGGTTAAAGTAGTCATTGACTCCTCTCAGTGATTAATTAAATAATCAGACTGATGAGCTCTTGAGGATGACCTGATTTAACTCAGAATATATTTGGACTCAAGCCCTGATTGCTTTTCCGCTTTCCCTGGCAGTCTTTGATAATCCCGGGGAAAAGCCCGACCAGGAAAAAGTCTGGTCCCTTCAGCTCTAGGCGAAGCAGTGCCATCGGTATTGAAAATATTCAAGAAGTCCACGAGAAGAGGTAAGAGGAGACTCTTGTCTGCACCTAAACTCCCATTGCCATAGGTCCATCAATAATAACTTAAATCAGTAGGCCTTTTGTTGTTTTATATGATTCATGTAGCAGCAGAGAAACGTCCCCAAACACTCAGAAGACTCCCGACAGTGGCCACGCTTCTCAGGACCCCAGATCTGACAACTCAGATCAGAGCTCTCCAGAGGTACTCACAACTACAAAGAACAGGTGTGTATGATTGACAGGTTAGCACCATATCATGTAGATATTGATCATAGGATTTGACATCATCAGATCAGTTGATTTAATCATCCCCCGCGGCAGTGACGTGTATCTTTGTGTCCTGTAAGATAAAATTGGATTTGGCTGTGCTGGAGCGTGGTAACCCAGGGTGTAGTTCTTATCTTAGTGGCAGGACCCCATCCATCCCAGAGGGCCACGATCTCTCCCGATCCTCGTCAAACGCCAGCAGTTTTGCCAGCGTGGTAGAGGAGAATGAGACAGAGGCCACGGAGGACTATGACACAGGCATGGTGAGTTGGAAATATCATTTGTGGGCTAGATGTCGTGACAAAGGAAGACAGGTTTATTCAAGCTGTCAGATACTTGCATCTCTCATGTGCATGGCTTCACATGTCTTCTCTCTACGCTCTCCAGGAGAGTGTGTCGTCTGCTGGGACACCTCACAAGCGAGACTCCCTCACCTACAGCACTTGGCTTGATGACAGCATCAGCTGCACTAGTGCCAACAGCCGTGGCAGCTCCCCAGGTGAGAGCGGTGGACAAGCAAATCTAAAATATTACAAAATAGTTCATTTATCTATGTAGGTGTACAAAACACAATACCATCTTTTTAGTAATTAGTTTAAATGCTGTGTTGACTTTTCTTATTATGAGAAAAACTCCAGAAAATACATGAATAATTAATTGATTAATGTATTGTGAATTCTATTGGCTCAGTACTTCGAAAAAAATTCCTTGCTCTGGTATTTTTCTGTGTACCACTGAACAACAGCCTTATATTTCAGCGGTATCTCTGTTGTTGTGCCACAGTGATGAAAAACCTTCATAGATTCTACATTTATCATTGTAATGAGGAAGTGAGCATGCTTCGGCATAAACAAATAGCCTCAATTTATTCCCTTGAGGCTGCTGTAACAACGCCGTGCAAGGGAAAATATTACATTTGATTTATTCCTGGTGGATCTTTTTTTTCTGAAGATAATAAATATGATGCTAATATTAAAATAATTTAAAAAAAACTTCAATTGATTTCATTTTTCTTAACTCCTCTTAATGTCAGTAAGCACTTTACACAAAGAGAAGAGAAAGACCAAGAAAATAAATTTATACTAAAATGATTTTTAAAAAGGCAAATAAACATGTCAGCCAACTTATTTACAAAGGGAAACCTTTAAAGGAGGATTTGAAAGTAACCATAGGCTTAGAGTGTTTGTGCACAAGGGAGTTTCATAAAGAGGAGGCTACAATAGAACAACCCTGATCCCCGCCTTGGTTACATCCTGCAACCTGAGAATAATTAGCAGAGACCCATAAGAGGCTCTTGAAGGTCAGGAGGGAGCATACTACATTAGCATAGGTCTAAATGAAAGGATATAAAGAATGTAAAAACATAAAACACAAAAAGCTATTAGACATTAAGGAAATAGTAAATCCCCAAATAAATGGAATGATCTCTTTGATACTACATAACTGTGTCAATTCAATTCATTTAATTTTATTCACCCCCAAGGAACAATTACAAAAAGGGTTATAGAAGTAGCTTAAAAAATAGATTAATGGAGAGATATGCACAAACATTAAACATATTTCAGACTCAAATACCTCTGATTTTTAATTCCTTCTGTCAAGGGAATGTGCAGGCCTTGACACAGAAGAGGGATATAAAGCTGCTACAGGTCCTGTTAGCGAGTAGGAAATGTATAACCAGGCGATGGCTCAACCCAGCGCCCTCTACATTAGAAGAGTAGTACAACACAATTTTGGAAATATATGAAATGGAAACGATTACTCTCTCTTTGAGATTCCAGAAGGATAAATACAGGCAAACATGGGAGAATTGGATTGAATACATAACCCCACAGCAGGCAGACAAGTGTCAAGTTCTTTTCTTTTACTCATGCTGGATGGGGAAAATGTAAGCTACCGTTGTTCTACTGTATATAGTTAACTCTTTTAGAAAATGTGAACTTGTTTGGAATATTTTATAACACTGAGAATATGCTTTTAACTGGAAGCTGGATGATGAGACTGTGTGTGTACATTAACGTATATTTAAATGAGCATGTTGGTGATGATGTTGACCATCACCTATCACAGAGAAGGAGGGGATCCTAAAGGATTTAATGAAAAAGGACAGATGTTGAACTGACCCGAGGCTTGCCCGGGGACATTTGATGAAAGTGGATCCGGCTAATTCTCTGCAGATGGTTTCTGTATATTTGTATTCTAATACATTTGTAAAAAATTATTTCCACTTAAATTAATTTTTTCAAATAAGAATTAAATGACAAAAAATAAATAGACTCAATTTAAATATAAGTCAAAATGCACAAGTTTAACATATTTTAGATTGTTTTTAGATGCTTAGATCTGTGAGCTTGTTAAGATAAGCTGGAAAGCCCCAGGGACGAAGGTTTCCATCTCTGTACGCTGTAACCTTGGCAACGGAGCCTGCATCCTGAGGGGAGCCATGAACTCAGGAAACAGAATATGGGATGGGTCCTGTAACATCTTGTGAGCTGATCACATAGGGTGGTAAGAGTTCTGATGGGCTGCTCAGTGATTCCTAAACAGACTTTGGTCATGTTCAGCAAGAGGTTTCTGTTCTGCAAAGTGATAGAGTGAAACCAGCAAATGAAAGAAAAGATTATTTCGCAAACAGATTTTTTTCCTTTTGTTTTGCCTCTGTTTTGTTTACCAAATGTTTCAATAAACCCTAACACCATCCATCCTTAAAGATGTTTGGATAAACTTAACCACTTTTTAAGCCAGGCTTCACTGAACATGTTTCTGGGTTAACCCCTTACTACCTTGTCCTTCAGGACCTGGAAAACCTGATCGAGGAAAATCCACCGACGTCCGTATCAAACTGGAACGATCACATGACCATCAGTCCTCATCAGTGAGTCAACTTCTTCGTCCAAATCTCTGCTGTCATCCTACAGCTTTTTTCTTCCAGCATACTTTAATTGACCCCCCCCCCCCATCTCTTTGTGCAGAACTGTTAGCTCCGACCCAAGTGGTTTTATTCTGGATCTCCATCTTCAGGTTAGAATTTCCTCTTCATCTACCAAACAACATTTGTCATTCATGTGTTTGAGTTTTAACCAGATTTTTTTCTTATTCCCAAAGCAATCCCATAAGTCACACTCCTGGGAGATGAGAAACTTGTAGGTGCTTGCCATGAGCGGTCATGAGAAGGAAGATGAAGACGAGGAAGAAGAGAAACAGTAGAAGAAGCCTGGCCAGTCGGCTGCTCAGGGAGGCCGGAAACTTAGAAGACTCTAGACAGGGTGACGCACAAAGAGGGGCCAGCTTTTGCACAATTGTGTTTCCTTCCATGCTTTTCTTTGCCTGTTCAACATCTGTTGCCTCGCTGTATATTTTTCTACCTGAACTTTGTTTTCTAAAGTGCACATTTGATTTGCAAATGCAATTATTTTATTTGTGAAGGGTATTATTTTGGTTTAGATGTCTTCTTGAAGTCAAGGTATGCTGGCTATATGAAAAATAAAAAGACAGTGCCATTGTACAGTTGCAAAGTAAAGATAACTGACTGAATGATTTGACCAATTTAAGAAAAGCTTGGTTAAGATCTGTAGTGTACACAATAATCATTGAGAATCGGATAAGCATATTTTTTAAGAATCTGGGAAATCCGAATAGAGGGACAGTATTATTGCAGCAAAACAATTGCACTCTTTTTCCTCTGGTTATTTCTCTACAGACTTTGCTTTCAGACTTAACACCGCAGGCCATGGCAAAGATAGCAATGTAACATGAATAATCAGAGACGGCCTTATAAGTTCTGCTTTCTTTGTTTTTTTTCCGTTTGCCTTTTATTTCATTATACCTCACATTTATCGCTCATCCTGCAGCCAAACATGCAACAACAGCATTAAAGAAAAAAAATAAAATGGTTTTTGAATAATTTGAAGCTCAGTAATCTCAAAAATGGTGGCATAAATCAGCTGTACTTCATCACTGCTGATCTACGGATGTTTCCATCAGTGGGTGTATTAACTGGTTTGTCCGTCTCGTCAGTCGGAGCATAGACCAGTCTTATTATGTTCTCAGTCTGGTTTTTGTTCTCTCTTATCTGTGTCTTTATTTATTGATTTGGTTCCTGTTAAAGTGGCATTTATGGCAAATATCTGTTCTACTGTACCTCTCCGTTCAGCATCTTGTCATATTGCTTGTATTGTATGTGTTGCTTTGCCGTAAATTATAATGTCATCTGTAAAGCTCTATTTCAGGGGTAAGATCTTGTTCAGTGCAGTAAACTTGCAATGCAAATATTACAAAACAGTGAATATTTATTTGCTTTTAAAGTGACTAAATAACTCTAAACACAACTACTGATTTTGTAAATAGATATTTAGTTGGAGTAAATAGTGTATAATGTATAGGCCATTGAATTCAAACAGGACTGAGAAACATCATGAGATAACTGCCAATTTAACTATTTACTGTTGTTTTATTTCTTGTACCCATGATTTTCCTGATTATTTTCAGGGGATTGTTTGTTTTTTCTAAATATATTTTTAAAGCTATTCAGACTTTACTGTAAAAGGGAAAATCTCACAGTAAGTCCGGCTGATCCTTTCAGTTGCCTTATGTCACACACTGATGGTGTAAGTAAAGCTATTGAGGAAAATAGTTCATTGTCAGCAAGATTTACATTGAAATGAATGTTTCGTTCTTGCTTGTTTTTACTGTAAATAAATGCCCTGAGAACTTTACAGCCTGGTGTCATTACTCGCCTCATTCAGTGTGCGCATGAACACAATTATTTTAAATGTGGCATGAGGAAAATCACACAGTGGGCGTTCTGTTTCCCAGCATCTTAATGAAAGCTGAAAGGAGCAAGTCCCATGAATAAATGATTTGACGTGGCTGCCCACAAGTGTAAAACTAGAGCAATCTAAACATGGAGGATTCATCTCTTGGTGTCACATTGAAATAGACATGTTTAGACTTAATGAGCCAAAAGGAAGTAAAAAAAAAACATAACTAAAAATATTCTCGCAGAACAGAAATGGGCCAACTGAAACATGTTTGTAGACCTTTGCAAAGAATCTTAATGTACAAATAAAGCAAATAAATTAATAAAACACTGTTCTATATGTTGATACGAGACTGAAATAATGAACAAACATCATTATAATATCATAAAAGGTATATGTGAAGGTTGGTCCTTTTGCATAAACAGCAGCAGCTTGTGCTATGTTTAAAATATAAACTTGAAATACCACAATACCATAAGTGTAAACTTTGTTATTAATTTTAGAGATAAAATATTTTTCTTATTTTATTTTACTAAGCCACATCTCAACTGAGGCTTTCCACCAGTCTTTCTTTCTTTCTTTCTTTCTTTCTTTCTTTCTTTCTTTCTTTCTTTCTTTCTTTCTTTCTTTCTTTCTTTCT
>JBBBVU010000014.1:5691249-5705533 GCA_037177055.1 Atherinosoma microstoma
CTTTACAGCTGAGTTTCCATTACCAGTCCAGTTTAACCACACGGGTGTTTGGTCATTTTACTGAACTTTTGAGACAAGGCAGGGTGGCTGAATGTGACTCTGCCTCTCCGTCCCCTCAGGATCACGGCCTTACAACAAGCCATCAGCAGCCTACATGAATAGAGGGTCTGTATGCTTTGGCCGCATGCGTCTCCGCTGGCCCTTCAGTAAACACACAAAGAACTGTGGGAAAAATGCATTAGAAATAGCAAGTCTGCTGTAGGAAAATCTCCAGAGTGAGAAAACACAAACAGCAAAGTATATTTCTGGTGTGTTTTGTTGGAATATAGTAAATGTTTCTACTGTTGTCTTCCTGTGCAGAACCTCTTTGAGATCTTGTCTTTCTACTGCGTCTTTCCTGAACTCTGTCTGAACCCGCAACATCTCACATCTCAGTGTTTTACTGTTTGGTCAGTACAAAACCAGGATCTCTAGGCACTTCAATAGTTTTATTGGTGGAAATGTTTGAAGTAATTCCCAGGACTTAATCAGTGAGCAGACTCATATCTGTGAAGAATCTAATTAATGCAGACTGTGTGACTTAAAAGCATCAAAAGCTAATCATTAGTGCTTTTCTCTCTTTCAGTTCTTGCTGTGCTCTTCCTGCCAGGAGGTAGGAGATTCTTATTTTTGTACATCTTTGATCAAATCTGGACGTGTGATAAATGACTTTATGTCTGTTAGTGCGCTCTGTTTATGTGCATGTTTGTATGTCTTGTCAGCTTGGAGTCAGAGCAGCAGCGGGCTTGGAGTGGTGGTGGAGGCTAAGAACATCACCCTCCCTGCAGGCTCCAAGGCCGTCCTGCCCTGCTCCAGCCCCCGCATGGTGTGGACCCGGGACAGACTGAAGGACCGTCAGAGGGTGGTGCACTGGGACTTGGTACGCAGCAGCCCAGAATATTCTGTGGAGCGAGTCTTGGACATGTCGCCTGGAGCCCGACAAAGGGTTTACAACGGCTTCAACAAGGGACGGATCACCATCCCAGACTCTGCCTTCATTGATGGGAATTTCTCGCTTATCATCAACAGTGAGACTCCTTTATTGTTGCGGGTAGCTCTATAAACACTGTGTACATGCATTTATCATTTATTTCTATGTTTGTTTGGGTTCTTTTTTTCTCTCTTTTAGATGTGGTAGCAAGTGACAAGGGAGTTTATACTTGTAATCTGCACCATCACTACTGCCAGATTCACCAGTCCATTAAAATCCAGCTCAATGTCACTAAGTCAGGTGAGGCCATGTGATCATGCAGCCTATAATGTTTTCCATCCCATCCAATTCCTGGCTTTCACACTGATCCATTTTTCCAGCCCGGAAGGAGAAGCGCTACTGGGATGGAGATAAGACTGTGTTTGTGGTCTTGCTGGGCAGCTCGGTAGTGCTGCCTTGTGTAAACCGTCGCTCCCTGTGGAGAGACGGCCTCCAGGAGGACCAGCAGCAGGTGGCCCACTGGGACTTCCAGCCCCCCGGAGTGCGTCCTGACAAGGCCGACCGACTGGTGGACCTCTATGCCTCCGGAGAGCGAAGGGATTACGGACCCCTCTTTGCCCTGAACAAGATGGAAGTGGCTGAAGATGCATTCACATTAGGAGACTTCTCACTGACCATCTCTGATTTGAAGCCTGTTGATAAAGGCCTCTACTCCTGCCACTTACACCACCACTACTGTGGTCTGTATGAGAGGCGTATCTTCAGACTCACTGTGGGACCTCCACTACCATCCAACCCCACTAAACCACCTAAAGTTTTCCAGACTGATGAGCCAGAATCAAGTAAGCAACTCAGAACTTTGCCTTTCATGAACATATTATCTGTAAATTCCCATATGGTTTCTTGGAAGAATTGTGCGTGGAAGGAGTAGACTGTGCTTGGGTTTTTTTTTTTTTTTGCTATATTTATAGGCATAGCTGGTCAGTTAAATCAGCTCCTCTTCTTGCCAATTTTCTCCTCAGTTCGCTCTGTTTTTATGTTTGAGCTGAAGAGGGAGGAGGTGCTGCAGAAGGAATGTAGAGGCCAGCTGAGTAAGAAAGAGAGGAAGAAAGAAGGGGAGAAAAACCTTGTTGACTTGTTGTTGACTGCTAATCCAGCAATGTCGTTTAAAAAGGGGGATTTTTGTTGTTGTTGTGTTCTGGATGTCATCTATTTGCAGCTAGAAAAGCTGCAGTAAATAAGTTTAAAATGGCTGCAACGGGAAGTGGTCTGATTTTCCCCACCAACTGTTTTAACTGCAGACATTTTAAGAGGCTCCGTCTAGCAATTTTGGGAGTGGGTGGTCATATCTAGTGTTTTTTTTCTCCTCCGTTCAATCTCATTTTCCAAAAAGTCCCTATACCGTGTGTCTAGACTGGTAACACAGTATCTCTAGGTTTGTTTATTCTTACCTTCCTGGTCTCTGCTCAGTTTCTCTCCTGATGTGTATCAGCCTCTGGCAGACGTATGTTTACTAGCATTTAAAGGAAGTCTCATACATCTGTTCAACATCTGGGCCAGCTGTTACATGAAAGAGCAACATAAGGTGGGAGGAGGATAAAGTTATGTGTTGAAACCATAGATTCTCCTCCCTGTTAAAGAAATGACAGCCCATTTAAAATCGCTGTAAATCACGCTGAGAAGAAGCACCGGCATCCCCTTCCCTCAGCCTGGAATTCTGCTCCTTTTCACGCATCATGGATCTTGTCTGATAGATTAAAAGCAAAATGTTTGTTCTGTCCTGCTTACCAGCATTCATCAAAAGTCACAAGAGCGTTTCACTTTAATGCTGCAATAATTCATGTGAAGAACAAACAGACTGCTTCTTTGTTATCACAAAGGAAACATTTTGGGAGCTGTCAGCAATTCAACTGAAGTCTCAATCTTCAGGAATCAAGATGCTTTTCTCCAGTTCATTGACTTGCAAATGATGCATGTCCCATTGGGTAAAATTTCTGAAAACAAAGCGCAGGGTTATCTCTGTGCAGCATATGTGAAATAGCCTTTTGACACGTAAATGGAGGTCGGATCTGTCAAGATGACGGTAATGGGCTGCTGCTGCGACATGGCCGCGGCTCTCTCGTGGTCAGTCGTGCTCCGGAGACAATGACCTTGAACATGTTTTTGCATTTTCATGCATATTAGATACATTATGCAGTGATAGCTGATAATTAGGAAGCAAGCTCCCACTGAGGAGGTGGGTGATTAAGTCAGAATAAGTGGCTGGTTTTGAAAGCATGAAGAGGGGTTTCCTCATTAGTCCCACAGTTGTGCAGTTTTACAAGCTTCCAATTTAGCTGCTTTACTGGGAGAGCTGAGAGTGAAACTGCATCTTATAGACAAAGACTCAATATTTAGTTTGTCGTGATGTTAGATACGAATATTTTCAAAGTTGTTAAGCCACAAATGAGTCGAGTGGCTGTTTAGAGTAAAGACTTCTTCTCCACATTTGCAGAAACCAGCAGACTTTGTTGTTTGTGAGAAGACTTGAAGCATCCTAAATGGAAAAAACAGACACGCAGACAGACCACATTACAGAATTTGCCTCTGTTCCCTCACACTTCTCCTCTTTTCTGGTCAGCCTGTGTTTTTCTGAGGAGAGAGAAAAAAAAAACATCTGCATGACATCAGGTCTGGAAGTTATTACTGCCGGCCTACTTTCTGACACTTAACTCTCTGCTCGCCCTCCTTCAGTCTCTGGAGGCTTGAAACCAAGGGATGAGAAAATTCAGTTTGATCTGCGTTTATTGACATTTTTCTCGTCTGATAAATAAATGAACATCCGTCGTCAACAACACATTCTTGCTCAGTTGATTTTGTGTCACGTTTAACTCTTCAATCCAGTTTTTTGTCTTCATTCTGCCACCAGGAACTACAGGGGTGTTACAACATGATGGTTCACGTGTGGTAAATGTCTTCCTCCCTGATCATCGAAGTTACTACGTGCAGCATGTTGGCTACTTCCTGGCAACGTTTTTCCTGCTGGCGTTCATCATTGTCGCGGTCCTCGTGCCAACCTGGCGACGTAAAAAGAGAGGTAGCCTGTTGTACATGTTTTCAAGCATGTGTGTACCCCACAACCACTCCTCTTGTCCTAGACTTTTATCCAATGATTATATTGTTTTTCATGAAGGTATATTCAGTATGATCCATTATGATCCGCAGGATTATAGTTTAAATCCTTGTTTTCATTTAAGGGCTGGAGAATGAGCTGGGTAGATCTGTTCGGTAAGATTTTAGTTTGTTTTTCTAAATGTTACCTTGTTTCTCTTCTCCATTAATGGTGATTACAACCACACTTATTGTTTCATTTCACAGGGGGAATATGATCAGTGGAGGTGAAATGACATTAGACTACACAGAGCTGAGGCCCTGCAACCAAGATCCTTTGAATTCAGGTGGAAAAAAAATCAAACATGCATGTCCTTTGTTCACAAAAACAATCACTTTGCTGTTTCATAACCTGCGTGTCTACTACTATTCACAGATTACAAAAACAACCTACTGAAAGAAAAAGATTTGACCAAAGACTGCAATAAGGGTGAGACGTTCTGCACTGCATTTCAGTCAATAAACAACCAGAAGACTTTTTTTTTTCAGAACTGCATTGTATTTGAGAGGCTTTAAATCTTGTTGTTATGACGTTTTTCTTCCATTTTCTGATTTAGACTTTGATGGGAAGATGTGGATGTGAGTGCGATATTTTTGAGATGCTGCTGGCAGGTCCAGAGCAAAGACCGGAAGAGCTGAGGACCATGGATCGAGAAGAAGAAGAAGAGGAAGAAGGGAGAAAGAACAACAAAAGAAGAAATCCAGAAGAGGACAGGAGGAATGCTCCCTCTGCTGTAACCCAAGCATACTATGTTTTTTTTTTTAAATTAAAGACCACACTTTATATACACATATACATATATACATATACATTAATGTATATATTTATATGTATAACTGCATTTTCAATAGCAATACAATATGGTTAGATATACATTTGATCAATAGTCTTTGCATTCAAGTTTTTTTTTTTAATGATCCTTTTTTTAATCAAATGCATGATCTTTTTTATATGTTCTTTGTGTACTGTGCATGCTTTCAGAGCAGCGAGCTCTAATTAACTGTTGAATTAACTCTTCTTATTTTTGCACAAACTCTGCGGTACTGTAATTTGTGAAAGCATCACTAAGCTTCAGATGTTAGTTTACTGTATGCAGGCGTTTTTTAAAAGTGTGTCAGGAAAAAAGTGCCACACATTTCTAGCTATGGTTAGATGGAAAACAAATGGTTTCAAAGTAATGGGGTTTTTTTATACGGTGGGATTTTTTGCAAAAATAAAGCCTAAACATACTGAAATATTTGTCAAAATATACAAAACTGAGTTGTTTCTGCTAATGAATAATACACCAGGTGAATGGGGGGGACATGTTAGTGTGAGTCTCAGTCTGTGGAAACTCAGGAAAAATTCTGAATGATTTAATGGGCAGTGCAGTACCTCTTTGTGTCAAGCATGTACAGTATAATGTTGGTTGTAAAACACTGAATTTTCCATTCATGAATATGCATGTAATAACTACATATCTGTTATATTTGCATAATCACTGATAAATAACACCCCCCAACCCCCAATCCACGCCTTTCTTTCCCTTTTCTATCCACACTCCTAAGCTGGCTTCCTCTAATAAAAGTTTTCCTCTATTTCATCAAATTTGTTGACTTAGATGAGCGTGGAATGAAATGGATTGCAGATGAATGAATAAAGATAAATAACGTGGGAGATCTGAGCTCATATTACGCAGAAAAAGACGCTATATTGCCCTAAACAGCAGATTAATCAGGTATTTATGTAGGCCAGCTTTTTCAGTCCTTGTTAAACGGCTATTAGAATAAATCAAAAATCAAAAACAAGAAAGCGGCATCTGCACCTCAGCGGGCCAACCCACTCCCCCTTTGTTCCATGTCATGAGTGTATTACAGTGTGTTGTATAAGCGGGGCGCAGAGGCCTGCGCACAGCTCCAACACACCACTAGATGACAGCACTGTCCAAGCAATTAGAAAAATAGCAATATTCCCAACTCCATATCGCAAGGATGTGGACTGTCCCTTCCTGTTTTAGTGCCGAGAGAGCCACCGTACCGACTCGCACTGGAGCAGGAATACAGGCACCCATAACGCGATTATGTCTGGATTTTCGCGGTGTTTGTCCAAGACGCGGAGCTGTGTTATCCATCGCGGGCTTCGCAGGTTCAAGTATTAGGGAATGCTGTTATGTTATTCTCCGGGTAGCTGGTAACATAGCAGGCCTGTTTATTGCGCTGCCAACCCTTGTTCCTTTCCTGTGTCAATGATTGTCCTCCCCTCACTCTCATGGCGGAGACTAAAATAATATATCACATAGACGAGGAGGAGACTCCTTATCTGGTCAAGCTGTCTGTTTCTCCGGAAAAAGTCACCTTAGCGGATTTTAAAAATGTCCTCAACAACCGACCGGTCAATAGCTACAAATTCTTCTTCAAATCGATGGACCAGGATTTTGGGTAAGTGGCCGCCGTCGGTGATTATGATTATTATTATTAGCCTGCCCGTGCAGCTCACTCGCTGTTTATCGCGGTGTGTGTTTAGACAGCTTAATGCAGGCCCTGCTCGGGCTGCAGCGTTCTTACATGTGTGCGAACTACAGCACCATGTCTGTTTCCATGCTCCTCCTGGCACCTGCTCATTATTACAGGCTGCCCTGTGCGCAGCGGAGGAGGCACATGAGTGTTAGAAGTGATACCAGATCTGTCCAGAGCCCCAATGACGCAGCCCTGCGTGTTTTTCTCTCTCGTACACACACATACACACCTCTGGTCCTCATATCTGTGTCAATATTTTCACCATGTGCAGCCTGAATGTCACAAGCCAGGGTGACAGAGGCTAATGTTCAAGTTCACCGGTTTCATCATTTTCGCTTTTCATGGACTTTCTGTGTTTATTATTATTATTATTATTATTATTATTATTATTATTATTATTATTATTATTATTATTATTATTGCATGTTCTTTTCAACCATAGCTGGAAATGAGATGTCATTTCTGAGAAATAATTAATAGCAAAGCAAGTTGTGTGTCCTTTCCAACACACGCAATGAGCTGTGTGATGATGATGGCAGCATGCATCATCTTCTAATTGCCTCAGACCTTAAAATAACAATCCTAACTTCACTTTTCTGTTTATCATTGTAGCGTGCTGATTGCCTACTTAAGGAAAACATGTAGGATGAATAATGGACAGTGATTGGCCGTTTGTTTGCTTCCCAGAGTCTTCTGGCTGTTGTCATTTAATTTTATTGATTAACCTGATTTCCCTATAATTATATTGTAGAATGTTTATAGAACCAAAACAGAGTTTTTTAATGGCTAACTGCCATAAACAAAGAAATGGAATATTTGGTGTAAAAGGCTGCAGAACTGAGTTTTTTTCTTTCTTTTGACTTATCCCTTTTCTGGTAAATTCTACCATAGGAAGTCATAGGAGAGTCCACTGGATGCTAGCTGTTACAGATGGTAGAAATATTTCCTCTCTGTTTCCCGTCTTCTTTATATTTTCCTGTCTTTTCCCTCACTTTGTAACCCCATCCTGATTTTCAGGACTCGCACCAAGACCTCTGCCGAGGATGGCATACTTGTGTCAGTGTCTGTTCTCGTTCCGGTCTGAACAGTCACACATGAGCTCACATACATCCATATCTCGCACTGCGACCGCAAACACGATTGAAGGAAATGTAAAGGCAGGCCGAGTCCGTAGAGCCAAAACGTCACACGTTTCCATTGCAGTCTGACCTTGTGAGGGAAACTGGCTCTTCCTGGTGGCAACTTAGGCTCGGTGGGCTGCTTTGTCCCTCGGCTCTGGCTTCCTGCCTGTCTTACACCGCAGGCCGGGCTTTTCACTGGGCCTCAGGTGATCGACAAGCAGATTATGGAAACAAACAAAGCGTATTTGCTAACTCCACATGGAGACATGACTTCAGGTTGCTGAGCATGCTCCTACGTCGGTCAGCCGTTCTTGCTTCTGCATCAAGAAAGCACATTAAACTAGATTGTGAACTGAACAGTGTGACGACTGGATTTTCACATAGAGCTGTTATATACCAGTTTTTAATGCATCATAACAAGCAGTCTTCCCTTTGAGTTGAGGGGTGAATTTCCAGGCACTGAGAGCCTTATGGTACTGGCACGGTATAGAAGCAAACCCAGTCAAAGGCAAAGAGGAAATCAGCGCTTTGTGGTAGCCATGCTGGCTCTACTGCATACAGACAGTATGGCTGCTGGAGAATTAGCAGCCGAGGACTGCTGAGCAGAGAGGGAAAACATCAAATCCCTTGCAGTTATAGTCAGTGTTTGAAATGTAAATGAGCAGTCAGTGCTGAGTCCTCTGTAGTAGACCCCCTGTTGTGCAGGGGAAAGAAAAAAAAAGCCATTTTCTTAAGGGATTGCTGAACTCCATTTTTGCTGGCCATATCAGCTCTTAAACCGATGGCCACACAAATGTGATGAACAGTTTGCACCCCAGACGCCTGAGATTACTGCAGCCAACATGGCATTTCAGGTCCCTGCTGAATCACAGGGAATCCGACAAACACGGGCTGTAGCACTTCCATTCACACGACTCCCAGCTGCAAACGAAACAATTCATATTTCCTGTGTGAATTTTTTTTATTTCAGTTAATGATTTTTTTTTTCCTCTTGTAATTTTTTGATATCTTCATTAATATCCAGGAGACAGATTTATCCCAAAACAATCAACTTGGGGTTTTGTGGAAACTTCAAGGTGATGATATGGCGTTTTGTCATTGCCACTGGTTGCGAGTGGATTTGAGACCTCACTATAATGCAAGTCACAGAGGCACTCCGGAGCTGAGGAAGCAGCCAAGCTGAAGGTCTGAAAGAAACAGTCTTGTTTGTGTGTGCCTCAGAAAATAGGGGGCTGGAAGGGGGATCTTTCTTCTGCTGAGAAAGTGAGGCTGAGCGTCTGTAGTTAGAGGACAAAATTCTGTAGCTTTTCACACAAATGCACTCCTGCCTCTCCTTGCTTAAAAATCGACAGAGAATTGAAGGTTGCACCGCAGCTTGATGCAATAGCACAACTTTAACTGTGCTGATGATTATATAATATTTGTCATAAAGTGACATAATGAATCAACAAGGAAGTGAAACCTCTGAACTTTGCTGTTATGCCATTAACAGGATATTATCAGCTCTTGTGCTATTTAAGCCTTTATTAAACAGTTTATTTAGCGAGACTCTGAGTCATCTCTATTGACAGTCGGCTACAAATATTTTATTTCCCTGTTTATGGCGTCATTAGTATCAGCCCATCAAAGTGCTTGGACTGCTGGTCAGGTTGCAGATTTTTACCCAGTCCTCTGCCTTTCAGAGCATAAACAAACACATCTAATCTTCCCCAGCTACACAAATATCTCCAGCAGCGAAGTATTCCACGATCATCGGGTTAAATCTTGTGTCATTATCCTGCGAAATCTGTTAAGACCTCTTTAAGCTGTCAGCTCTAAGAAGCCAGATCTGTGACAGCGGCACACAGCAGCGCTCGCCTCTCTAACTTCTGGCTTATATGTATGTGTACATTTGTCCATCTGTTCATGTTAAGAATCCAGAAGTGGAACTAAAACCAGTCTTGATATCAGATGGAGGCTGTTAAAAGACGTCATCTGTTATCGTTTGAATAGTTTTTTCTGTGGTTTCACTTCCTACAACAGGGACAGAGATACAGTCACGGTACAGAGGACAGCCTCTTTCAATTCTAAGGTTTTATATATCAGGACATTAAAAAGATCTTCTGGTTCTTACCAGGTTATAGAATGAGGTAAACGTCAAAATGAACAATAAGACATGACATGCTACACTGTGTCGTAATTTATTTAACAACAACTAAGCAAAAATGGAGAAGCAGTGTGTGGAAGACTAAGTACATCCTTAATGCTTCCACTGGAATGAAGAGGGTAAGTAGCGGATGCTGCTGTGTGAGCGCCTCTATAAAAGCAGACGTTTCAGGTCTGGGTTTACACAATGCAAAGGAAGAAAGACATCATTAATGATTTTCTATAAGCAACTTTTGCTGCCCATCGATCTGGGAAGGGTTAAAAGGTCATTCCCAAACAATCTGGAGTCCATTATTATTCTACAGACAGAAAGTCATCCCAGAAGTGGACATCTCAGCGTGTTCACCCCAAGATCAGATCTTGCAATGTTCAGAGAAACTGCATAAGTCCCAAGAGTTACATCTCAGACTCTGCAGGTCTTAGATAGTATGTTAGATGTTAAAGTTTATGACAAAAAGAAGGCTTTTCTAAAAAAGAGCATGGCAGTCTATCTGAGACTTGCAAAGTTGCATCTGAGCCAACCACCTCAGGAATAATATCGCCTGGAGATGTTTAGGCCGTAGTGCACAGCCCCACGTTTGGTGAAAAAATCAGACAGCATATCAGCACAAAGACCTTGTAGCAACTATGAAGCACCTGATTACTTCAGTCATGATGTCCTCTGTATACTGAATTATTCCAGAGCCAAATGTGATGCCATCTGTCTGACAGCTAAAGCTTGGATGAAAATGGGTGATAGACCAAGACAATGATCCCAAACTCAGCAGCACATTTACAACCAAATGACTAAAACAACAAAGGGATCATGTGGGTCAATGACACACTGAACTGCAGCAGCGTCGTACAGTAAAGTTACTGCTGCTGAAGGTGGTTCTGAAAAACCAATTAATCAGGAGATGTACTCAGTTTTTTTCACAAACTGCTTCTGCATCTTGGCTTAGGTTTAGTCGGATAAATAACAGCATGTTGTAAGATGGTTAGGGCCATGTGTTGTGTTTTTTTTAAGCTTGTGTTTGCATAATTTAAGACCTAATCAGGACCAAAACAAGTGGTATGTCTTGTTATGTACTTTGTCCTTGCATATATTTTTGTCCTCAGAATTAAAATAGGGTGTTTATTTATTTTATTTATTTATTTAATCTATATAGGTGTGAGTGATATGCCAGTTTTTTAAATAATAAAAACAAACTTGTTGCACTGGTCAAATGTAAGAGTGGAACAGTCGAGCTTATTCCTGTCAAACATTAGGAAAAAGCATAGCCGCTATGTTATTTGTACAAACCACTCCCACATCCTCACAAGTCACCTTACAGCTGGTCATGCAGCTTGAGCAAGAGGATGCAAACACTTCCTACCTAACAAGCAGCCAGTCGGCTCTCGCCGCCCTCCCTTTTCCTCCCTGAGGTGGAACATGCCACAGCAGCAGACTCTGCGGTCGTCGGTTCCAGCCACAAGGCTACGTTATCTTTGTCCACCACTCCCAGCAATCCAGCTCCCACAGCAGCAGCGCGCATAGAAAACACAACTGGCTTGGCTAATCATTTCAGGAGCGGGGAAGTTCTGGCAAACAAGAAGTAGGGAAGAAGAAAAACTAAACCCATAAAGTCACTGCCAGAGACACCCCCTTGCATAAAATCGTCTTAGGATTTCCTGCTGCTCTCAAGTCGTGCCTCACCCTTTTTATGTACCGCCTTCAAAGCCAATAAGCTAATGTGAGATTTCCAGAGTTTCAGAAATTGGATTGTATCAATTCAGAGAAAATCCCCAGAACAAAAACAAGCAGCATACAAAGAGACAAGCTGCGAGTTATACTGCAAACTGGTCAATATTTTAGCTTGTCAGGACCCCATGACTGTGTCAGTGTAACCATGTTGGTCCCCGTGGTCAGCTCCGGACCTGATCTATGTGACACGGGGGCCAGCAGGTGTGGTGACGGCTTGCTGCTGAACTATGTCCCAGCAGGTCAGAGGGTAACTGTGAGGTATTTTTGTTGGGAATTTACAGCCGAAGACGAACACACAGAGGGAGACTCTCACACAAGATGACTCTATTAATACACACTCCTGCTCTTTGACGCCCTGTTGTCGCGGCTCGGAGGTTTTCCTGCGCACACGCGCTCATAAAACATCCACACACGTGCACCTAGAGACCAAGAATATTCAGATTCATGCCAGAATTGGTATTTAATGTGACTCTATCTAACTATCTGTCATGGCCCATCACCTCCACAGGTTCTCATTGCTCATTTATGGGGCGATCCTTAAATCCACATCACTGTTGTGTTTGGTAAAAGTGCCTTGATGCCCGCTGCTCTTTGAGCTCACCATGATTTAAAGGTGCAAAGTTGGCTCAAAGCAATGCTGGAAATGTGATTTTCAAAGCGTGTATTGTTGCCTGTGTTGGTGCCAGCGATGCAGGAAGCCAAAGTGTGAATTATCGCATGTTGTATTGCTGAACCGACTCAGTGGCTCTCTCCTGCTTGGTCGGCCCTGACTGTATTTATCCGTCTTCTCCCCAGGGTTGTCAAAGAAGAGATTTCCGATGACAACGCCAAGCTGCCATGCTTCAACGGGAGAGTAGTGTCCTGGGTAAGTGAGATGGATGCTGCAGCCTCTCTGCCTGCCTGCCTGCCTGCCTGCCTGCCTGCCTGCCTGCCTGCCTGCCTGCCTGGCGGTGAAGCCTCAGCTCTAACCAGACATGTGGAACACACATAGATCATGTAAATGTAGCCACGTAACGCCTCCGCAGAAGGTTTTAAATACTCCATCTCACTGTTCAGCTGTAGAGTGAAGGTGTGAGTGATTCCATTAGTCGTTAAACTTCAGCGCTCTTACAATCAGTGCTCCCAGTTTGACCATCAGGAGTTGATCCATATACTGAAATCTGATGGTCAGGTAATCTATTTAATTGTGCAGCTCTGTTATTTTTCTGCTTTCATGGACTGTAATCAGCACTGAGAAAAACCAAACATCCCTACGGGGACGATAAAATACGCCAAATAAAGTCATTCTGTTGATGTCGGAGGAGGATTTTCATCTTCATCACTGCTATGTTAAACACACAGGACTCGGGTTTAGACCCTGCCTCTAAATATTGATCTAAATTTAAGAGAAAAGACGTGTAATGTGGTTTGACAGGTTGTGCATTTAATCTACTTAATGGCTGCATGCATGTTTCTTTTAACAGCGTCTTACAGTATAGATGTTTTACTTTATTGATTTCTGTGAGGAAAATCATTATTTTGCTAGCCTCCTTCCACTGGGAGGTCAGAGGTTAGAATTAACCACACACTGCCGGCTGTGCTCTTGTTAGAGACTGTCATACTCAATAACACTTAATTAGAGTCGATATTCTGTAACAACAGGGCTCACAGCCTTGACATGTTTAGTTTTGTCATCACTTTATCATGTCATTCAGTACGAGATACCAACTAGATCAAATCCACTTTCATGATGCATCCGCATTTTATTTAAACCGGAGCCTCTCCATCCTCTGATGTATCGTTTTTAAACAGAACACCTTTTCTCAAAAAAGACATCCAAATGATGCTTCAGCCTTAAAAAAAAGAACATATGTCACATTTTGTTCTTAACATGTCGGATGTAATTCTGCATATACTTTATTTTCTAATCAACTTAATGTTTTTTTTTCCTGTTCAGAAGGACATTACATAGTTTCTCAAAATCCAAGATGAGTTATTCTAAGCTAAAGTGACCTGCTTAAAAATGAGTTTAAAGGTTATGCCATCCAGGTAACCCCTTGACACCAGAATTTATTTATTTATTCATTTTATTTCTAAAAATAAAATGAACACAGGGAAACAATAAAAAAAAATAAAAATACTGGAACAAAATAAAGTAAAGTTTAATATGAAATAAATGATTAACAACAAATAAATAAAGACTGATACTAAAGAAATAATATAGAAATAAATACATGAATAAGAGTCCCTAGTCAGCCGCAACACATCACAGCAGAAAACAGCAGTGCAATATAAACACACATATACTGTAAGTGCAAATAAAATAAAATAGAATAGTAAAAATCATAATGAAATAGAATAAATTGATATTAAGAAATAAAATAAATAAAGGCCAGAAGTGTTTTGATGCAAATTTGCAACACCAGGCATTAAGGGGTTAATAATGTAAAAACACCCAAATAGAAAGAAGCTAACCATTCAATAAATCAAATCATGTCAAGCAAAAAAAAAATCAGCCAATGAGATAAATTTAGCTTGACAAGAATTCTCAAATTGATCATGAAGTTGTTTCCACTGAAAGATGAAATCTGCTTCAAAACTAGAAATCTTAAAGAATTTAAACAAAAAAAAAAGCTTCAAATAAAGCCACTTATCTCACTGCTAGCAATGAAAACCCACTTATTTAAGATTAAATGACTT
>JBBBVU010000014.1:5711822-5737799 GCA_037177055.1 Atherinosoma microstoma
ATTTGTGCAGAGCTGTGCAGTGGGTACTGTGATATGACTTTTTGTGTAGTCACAGTGATGTTAATTTATGTCATTGTCATTTAGATGCCATCTAGAGTTGTCACGCCATGTTTTCAGTGTTATTGTTTTTGAGCTTTGACACAGATTAGAGCAACTCTCCCACTGTTTCTCCCTCTGCAATTCTGTAGCTCTCACTGACTCCAACAACCCCCCCCCCCATCCTCCCGATTGTTCCTTCTCGTTTTTATCTGACCCCACAATGAGCAACATGACCTCTCGTCTGACTCACTGCCGCTCTGCTCTCTCTGTCCACAGTCCCTCGCATCAACGGTCACTCCAAATCAGAGCGCACTGCAAGGGACTCGGCCATGGGTTACGACAGCGCCTCAGTAATGAGCAGCGAGCTGGAGTCCAGCTCGTTTGTTGACAGTGAGGAGGATGAGGATGCTAGCAGGTAACACCTTACCTCAAATCGAAATGTGCCTCAAACACTTAAAGATGTTTTGGTTGGGTTTTTTTTTTTTCATTCCCAAAAAATCTACAAAAATAAAAAAAAAACTCCCAGAAACTCAAAATGTGGACTCATGGAATTTTTTTTTTTAGTGTATAAACCAACAGCAATTGAGGATTTGATGAATTAAATCAGTTCCAGAAGTTTGAGTTGAGCTTCAGATGGTACACCAGGTGGTAGTACAGAAAATGTAAAGCTGACGTCGCTCGTGAGTTTGTTTAGATGCCATGTTATATTCCTACTTGTTGCTGTATTATGTTAGCAGAAATGCTCCATTCTTACCTCAAGGAGTCTGTTTTTCTGCATATTTGCCTCTAAAATAATTTAAATCCATTTAATGAATGTACCAAAAAAAATTGTTTGGATTTTTCAGGGTCAAATTTGGGTACATCACCAGCTCCCCCTCTCTTTTTCTCGTCTAACGCTTCCTTTCTTCTGCAGATTTGACCATTTTTTACAACATTTTAGTCAAACAAAACAGAAGCTAATCAGGTAACGGAAGTAGCAGGTGTAGGTAAAAAGAGAGTGTTTCTCACAAGATCTTTATTTTCTCCATGGGGACTCCATGTCAGCTCAAGCTGGTTTTATTATCAAACAAAAGAGATTCAACAAGCATTAAGCTCTTAGTACTACAAACCTTAGTTTTTACAAAATTCATTCATCATATTATGAAATATTATTTCATTGTGTTGCAAATTTCTTTCTCTGCTCTACAAACGCCTGTCAGGTTATCTAATCTTAGCTCAGAACGATATATTTATTTGATATAAACACATTTTACATTCACTTCCCCTTTCTCTCTTCTGCGTTTCAGGCTCAGTAGTTCCACAGAGCAGAGTTCTTCTTCACAGCTGATGCGCAGACACAAGCGGCGCAGACGGAGGCACAAAGTGGCCAAGATAGACCGGGTACGCACTTCAAAGACGCGTCACTGTCTCCACCAAAAACCGGCACTGACGCTGGGTCACAGAAACAGATGAGAGAGCTGATTGATATAGACTTCGTGCCAGCTTTTATTTACAATGTGCTCACTGCACACCTCTTCCTGTCTTTCCAGTCGTCATCCTTCAGCAGTATCACAGACTCCACCATGAGCCTCAACATCATCACAGTCACACTCAATATGGGTAAATCTGATACAAACCTGCTTATTATGGGGTTTTATACGCAATCAAATTCATATTCAAACCTTATCACTTATTCTTTCCTTTGTCCCTGACAGAGAAGTACAACTTCCTGGGTATCAGTATTGTGGGTCAGAGCAACGACCGGGGAGACGGCGGCATTTACATCGGTTCCATCATGAAAGGAGGAGCTGTAGCTGCTGATGGCAGAATAGAACCTGGAGACATGCTTCTGCAGGTGTGCCTTTAGTTTTACAGATAAAAATCTTTGTGAGAAATGTTCATCTTCATATATTTTGGATATAAACTGTGCTTTTGATTGAACTTCTGTTACTATTGTTGCTTTACAGCCTCATAAATGACACAATAACAGCTTATCTAGCCATCTGTGGGGTTTGTGGCCTACTAATAACCACATTTTCATTTTCACTTCTTTTTCTAGACGTGAACAGTTTGTAGAAGATTTCCTTCCTGGCTTTAATCTCTGTGGGCAGAGCTCTGCTGCTGCACATACTATGAAACAGATGTTGGCTGACTGTAATTTGTTGCAGCCACATTACCTACATACGCCATGACCTCGGATGTGTATCACTTTGCAAACAGCTTAGGATTTGCAGGAATTTGAAGAGTTCTGCAGAGATTATTGTGTGTACAGTCCAAAAGCATAAACACGTGGGATTCCTCTTCAGAGCTCCAAAGTAATATCTAGTCATGCAAAAAAAAAAAAGGAGTCATTGAATTTGACGCCGCGGCTTGCTTTCTCTGTCCACCAGGTGAATGATGTAAACTTTGAGAACATGAGCAATGACGACGCCGTCAGGATCCTGAGAGAGATCGTCTCCAAAACTGGGTAGGAATCTAGAGTCAGACAAATGACTCTTTCACTCTGAGATGATCACAGTGTGAACATAACCTTGTCTTTGTGAAGTGTAGTGTTACACTTTAAGCCGATGTGTTAATCAGACAGGATGCTGGACGGATAATCAGAGGATTTAAAGTATTATGGAAATCCCGATTGGCGGTGCTTTCAGGATGGGATGTTTGTCGCTTAATTCGGTGACTTTGCAGACCACTCACTCTTTTTTCTTTTTAAAAAAAAAGAAAAAAAAAGATGCCTGGTGACTTTCTGAGCCAATATCTAATACTTTCATCCAAGATGTGTCTAGCTGTACATAGTAATACTCTACAGTATGAATATGCCATACTCACAGCTGTGTTGTGTGAGTTGTGCTTTTCTTAGCAAAAAAACAAACCGATTTAATAAAAATATTAGCTTTACACACATTTAAAAGGTGCAATACAAATATTAACAATATGTAGCAGACATTAATCTCTCCCGATGAGCCCCTATTGCTTCCAAGTTTAAATAATATTCAGATTTCTATCTGTATTCAAGCTGTTGTGTATGTCTGTGTTATTATTTTAACTTGTTTTCTATCTTTTTTTTTCTTTAGCCCTATTAGTCTTACTGTTGCCAAATGCTGGGACCCATCTCCACGAAGTTACTTCACCATCCCTCGTGGTAAGAGAGACACCATATATGTAGTTATGGTAGATGGGGGGTCTGCCTGATGAACTTTAATGGATGCTTACATGCAGTCAAAAGTCCTAAAATGATTTGTCTGGGTTTTGATATAATTTCGTGAAGAAAACAGAAGCTGGCATTATTTCTGAACAATCTTCTCTGTTTTCTGTTTCTTTATCAGCAGTTTGGTGTTAACATTAGTTTTATTGGGCTCGATAATTAAACATGTCCTTATGAGAGACAAGTCACAGCGAGCTACTTCTGGGAAAGTAACCTGCACTTACTGCGGCGCTAACTTGGATCGTTCAGTTTATTAAAACAAGAAATTCAGTGGGGCAGCAGTGGCTCAAATCTCTGTTTCCGCACTGCCGACCTCCCTGTGGTTTCTTGAATTTCTAGGTTTAAACCCTTTAATTTTCAGGCCCTTCTCTTATGGAGCCAGTTGCCTGTTTGGGTTCAGGTCACAGAAACTTTCAGGCTTCAAGACAAAGCTTAAAATGTATCTACTTGCAAGATCTTTCAGTTGATTTAGTGCTTTTTCTGCTCTTTGGTGTTTTGATACTTCACATAATTTCTGCTTTTATCATTATTATTTATGCTAATATTTGTGGTAATTTGCAAATAGTTTGTTTTATTATTGTTAACATTTCATCTTCTACTTTGCTTTATATAATCATTGTGTCCTTCCCTGGTTAGTTTTTAGCTCTGTAAAGCACTTTGTGTCGTCTTGTCTATGTACTAAATAATTCAGCTTAGCAAATATGTGTTTTATGTGTTTGGAGTAGTGAAACTACTACCAAATTTGAACAAGGCAGTTCCTTGTTCCTCTTAATTCTTTATATGTTATCTAATTTGTTTTACTTGTTTAGCTGAGCCGGTGAGACCCATCGACCCTGCAGCCTGGATTTCACACACCACGGCCTTGACGGGACCTTACCCACACTATGGTGAAACTTCCAGCCAGCTCCACCGCACGATAAAACATCATGTTCAGATCATAATTCAGTTATATAAACTAACATTTCATTTTGAACTCTCTCTCCATGTCAGAGTTTGATGACTTGCCTCTGTCTGCAAGTAAAACAGACATGGCAACCATCGTCAAGGTGATGCAGCTGCCGGATTCTGGCCTGGAGATACGAGACAGGATGTGGCTGAAGATCACAATTGCTAACGCAGTCATCGGTGAGAAAAACTGAGCAAAGCTTGTCTTTGTGTGGACACTGTGAACTCTAAGAAGTGCAGAAAGGTTTGAGATGCACACAGATTCGACCTTTATGCATGCTGGTCTGTTAAAGCAATGATAATAAAACAGGAACTCTTAGAAATAAGCCAACTTTAGTTTTTGAACATTTTTCTGCTTGTCAGTCTGGCAGCCACTGTGGTCACTCTGTGTGTGTGTGTGTGTGTGTGTGTGTCTTGCTGTGTCAGGTGCTGATGTGGTAGACTGGCTCTACTCCAGAGTAGAAGGGTTCAAAGATCGAAGAGATGCGAGGAAGTACGCGAGCAGCCTGCTGAAACATGGCTACCTGAGACACACTGTCAACAAAATCACCTTCTCTGAGCAGTGCTACTATACCTTTGGGGATCTCTGCCAAAGTACAGAAACGTCTCACTTCTTCATGTATCAATAATGCATCGCTTTCGTTCTCCCTGAGTATTGTACTAAATCTCTCCCTCTGTGGCTCTTTTTTTCATTCATTAAGACATGGCTTCACTTAATTTAAATGAGGGATCCAGTGGTGGAGGCTCCGAGCAGGACACTTTGGCACCGCTGCCTCCCTCCACCAACCCTTGGCCTCTGGGCGGGCAGCCATTCCCCTACCCTCCTTTTCCCTCTGCACCCCCCAGCTTTCCACCAGGATACTCGGACCCGTGCCACAGTTTCCACAGCGGGAGCGCAGGCAGCCAGAACAGTGAGGGTGAGCAATGAGGAGGAGGCAAAAACGGGCCTTTTGAGTTTTCCATCAATGCTTAATGTAATATTTTGACTTCAACATACAAGATGACATTAATTAAACTATCTCTGGTCTGACTCATGCTAATGTTAGCTTTTCTGGCTCTCTGGGCAGGAGGTTGACATTAATTTGCCTTTTCCATGATGAAGGTTGTGTATTCTAAAACAAGTCCTGTGTTGTCAAGGTCAATCATGAGCATCTTGAGTCATGCAGCGGACAGCTCTGCAGTACTGGGTGTGTACACACATGCAAACAAAAAAAAAAGAAATTGATCAACCGTGTGATTACAGATCACCAGCAAGTCCATCCTTCTTTGAAGTGCTTGAATGATTTTTTTCATTTTTCATTTTTGAATCAAAATGTGATGGTGCTGCATGGCTTTTGATATCTGCATCGAAGGAGAGCCTGGGGAGGGGGTTCAGCAGGGGTGGGATGGGTTATACAAAAGTAGGTGGCCTTGATGCCTTGGTGCGTTGTATGTGTTTTAAACGAATCAGATGAGAAATAACTCCAGATTTTCCTCGTTGTAAGTGACTCATCCATGCATCATCATATCTTGCTTTCAGCCATTTTTCTCTCTTGATTTATCAGCAACTTTTGGAAGGACAGAGATGGGGGAAAACAGTTTATTTTGGCGCTTTCAAAACTGCTTGTTTCATTAAGTGCATGTGTGCATTTCTATGGGAAGTTTCTCCGTCAAAACTTTTTTTCAACTTCTTAGCTGGATGACAACAAAACAAAGCAACAGCTGTGGGTGTAATGTCAGCTAAGAGGTTATGGACCAGGGTTAGATGAGTATGTTAGTCAGTGTGGGGGGGAAAGTCTGGGCTGGGAGGTGTGTGTAATCCTGTTGTTCCCTCTGTTTCTGCTGGGCAACGGTAGACTGAAGGAGGAGGTAGTCCCAGGACACTGGGGGAACCGGTAAGCCTGCTAACCCCCCTCTCCTCCTCTGCTGCTCTCTATTCTTGCTCCCCATTCAGTCTTTACTCTTATTCTGTCCCCTCCTCTCTGTCCTCAGCATTCTCCATCTATCATACCGCAGCTTTAAGGTTTCTTTTTCTTTTTCTTCCCGTCCGCCAGCCCCCGGAATTTTCTTCCGTCGTCCATGTGTATTCATGTGTGTGGCTCTCCTGACAGTCGATTCTTCCTCTCTGCACCTCTGGGCATGCATTGGTACTGTGCTGGGAGGTGCATGATGCAGGACGATCACTCCGAGGCTTGTGCTGTTAGGGGACGATCATGCACCACTTTACCCAGTACTGTTGGGCTTATTGCGGAAGGGGGGAGGGCGTGGATTTTGATTTGATTTTGCAAACAGTGTGGTACACCTCCATCAGTGTGTGTGCTATCAGCTTTGTGACAAAATTGATAACCTGAGGATGACTTTCTTGAAGTTATTGCGTAACATCCACAAAGTGCTGTGCAGTGGTATTTTTCTGATGTGGGTGTATCATTTTTCTATGAACTATCTATGAATGTTTCAGTGTATGTCAGAATGTCAGATGAAGCCGGTTGAGATGTTGGGAAAAGAAAAAAACTTTGAGATAATCATGTTTGCCCTTGACTGTTGACTCTCACTAGATTGCATAAAAAAAATCTGGTCACATCTTAAACAAAGTGCAGTAATGTATTAAATGGATACATTATATTGTGTAATACCGAGTATTACATGTCATGTTACATTTCACAAAGACTTCATTAAGCTGTTGTTTAATGTGTGACCTTTTGTTTCACTGTTAATCAGTAGCACCAGCTGGTTCTGGTCAGCTGTAGCTGATGACACACGACTGCGCACTCTGCATTTCTGTTAACGCACACACACTTACAGCAAAAGACCAAATATAAACCGGCCTTTTTTGTTTCTTTTCTCAACAGGAAGCCGAAGCAGTGGATCCAACCCTAGCGCGGGTAAGGGGAGGCGCTCCTCCCCACAGGAGAGGGTTCAAAGGACAGCATGCAACGAATCCGAGCCGGGCGTCCGTGGAGGGAGGCGAGGTGACAGGTCCGCCAGCCAAATGAGCCATCACAGCCACACCGTCTCTAGCCACAGTCACGCCCGATCGAGTCTCAGCCACAGCCATTCCCACAGGAGCCACTCTCTCACGCAGAACAGCCACCCCTCCTTCACCTACAGCCACGCCCCCTTCACCCAGCAAGGGCCCGGCTCCTGCGCCCAGAGCGAGCGAAGCCACGCCTCCTCCTACGGCCCTCCAGGCTTGCCTCCCCCTTATTGTTTGGCCCGTCTGGCCCCCAAGACCTCGGTGAGCAGTAGCACCCCCCCCGGGGCCCCCCCTGGGAGAGAGTTAGCGGCCGTTCCTCCTGAGCTTACGGCCAGCCGCCAGTCGTTTCAGCATGCCATGGGCAATCCTTGCGAGTTCTTTGTAGACATCATGTGACAGGACAGTGCCTTTACACCCAGAGAGCACAAAACAACCCACTTATCTCCAAAAGTTGTCCCTCTCAGTCTGTTCACCATCTCAAAGTTTTGGATATGGATACTGACTGGCCCTCCCATAGCCAACATCTCTCTGATGTCCATGCAAGAGCACAAAAGAGAGAGAGTCCTCTCACACACAAGCACAGGTCCTCTGGTGGAAAGCCCTCTTTTTCTTTTGACATGAGATGTACAGTTTGTGTAACGTGAATGGTGCCAATACGGACATTCTCGGGAATGTGAACTCTTGGATTTTGTCCGTTCTGCAAGACCTTTAATCTGGCTGGGACTGGATCTCAATCCCCCAGACCCAGACCGACATCTGTGGTCCGTACTCTACAGGCCTGGATCTACTGACACGTATCTGTGCACACTTCCAACAAACCTCCGGCCCCGTTATCCTGACGCCGTGGCATTGTTTAAACTCTTGCTTGCCAACCGCAATGCTAACCGTGATCAGATCACAGTCTGTGGATTTCTACAACTTCACAAGGGAGGCCCCCGTAGCCAGCTATTAGTCTAACAAGGCTGCATAGTGCATGACTGTCTCAGCTACTTTAAATAAAATTTATGAATTCATTTTGTTTAAAGTATTAACATTTTTCGGAGGGAGGAGGTTACCTCTTGCCAACGCTCTAAAGGATGAATCCGTACACTGGATGATTTTTTTGATGTTATTTATGTGGTCATGTTGCATTGATGGTGTCATACTTTATCTACGGCTGACTGACAGACAATCAGACATCACCATTTGTGAGTCAGTGGCCAGTTTCCACTGTCCTAGCCGTGCTTTGTCGAATGTATCATTAATCCTGACTTTCATAACACTTTGGTTTAAACGCGTTTTACCAAACCAACGGGATCGCAAACAGCCGACACCAAACACACCCAGAGTGTTTCACGAGCTAAACCAGAGCGATAGAAGCCAAAGCCTCACGATGCGTGGCGGATATTTCGCAATTGTCAGAGCCGTCTTTGATGCCGCTCTTTTTTGTGATTACCATCGGACACTTCTCATGACATATCGTGACTTTAACGTGACTTCAAGGGGGAATCCTGGCCTACAGATGACGATCTCCTTGCAAAACAATGGCAAACCCCTTTTGTATCTGCTTAAAAAACGTAGTTACAAAAGGGGAAATAACACACTAGTTTTCTGAGCACTTTTTCATTTTGTCTCCCTCCCTTTAGTTTGAAACACTGTTTGCAATCAAAGCTTTCTCTTTAATTTTGTTTCGTTACAAAAGAAGAATAAATTGTACATAGAAATTTATTATATATATATAAATAAAAAATATATATGTTCAAAACTCTGGCTGCATTGTCCACATTAATTGTAAATGGACTGCATTTCCCATTAGATGTTAGTTTGGTTAACCATCATGGGGGACTTTATACTTTTACACACACATTCATATAGTGCATCTTATTCTGGATATTAATAGATTTATTTATAATAAATAAAATGACTGACATGTTGAGATCATCAGGGGAATTTGAGGCTTCGCTATCCTGCCTTGTGACATGAGGTGGAACCACTGACTACTTTACATCCTGAGGCACAGCCGCCTATAAATCACCTGAAATGCTTTTTCCTCCAAAAAAGGAGAAATATATTTTTATATAAGCCACTAGATGGAGTTATTCAGCTCTAAGTGTCTTCTTGAAGTTTCGTCTTGTGAATAGCATTGATCTATTTACATGACTACGGGCAAACTCTGCTAACTGAACGAGACACTAGAAAAGGTGGAAATGACATAAAATAGGTTATTTTCATGTATGATCAGCAGTCAAAGTCGCCTACAAAGGATTTCACATAGGCACTAGGTAAAACGCAACAGCACCGTGTTATTTTTATGTCACACTTTATGGTTAACACCCATGTGTGGAAGTTCCATCCACCAGGGCCAGAGCGTGTACTTTCCAAGTGGGCAGGTTGCTCAACGAGATGTTTCACAAACATAGACCCCCCATGGCTGCTTCAGCCAGCAACCACAGATAGCATTTGAATGAGACATCAAACTCCCACGCATGAGAAGACGTAGCAGGAAGGAAGTGATGTCAGCTTAATACCCTCCCCTGCAGACACAGATTAAAAAAAAGCCACCCTGCACCCTAAAGCAGCTCCCCTCAGAAGATCTATAATTGGACGCTTCATTAGTTAAACAGCTTGAACTGAAAATGAATTCTGTTGCTGCAGAGAGTCAAACAGTTGCAGTTTGACTGTCACTGAACCTACATGTCAGCCTACATGCAAATACGCACACACACATACTCATTTACCAGCAGACTGAATAACACTGCTGTACTGCTTACCGAACATCTCCAAAGTATTTCCCAAGTCAGTATGTTAATGGGCTACTGGGGCTTTACGGTGCTGCTTAGCTGCAACTTTTTGAGGGGAGGTTGAAGAGTAAGTGTGGGATGTGTTTCTTAGCTGAGGGAGTGTAGGCAGACGAGATGACGACTTTTGACATCACAGTCTCATTTAACGGGTGGATCCTCAGCAGCATCACAAAGTCAAATGATAATCAGACAAATGTCACGGAGGCATCACAAGATGATGATGATGCGTTAATAGCATGACTCACAAGATGTACGTTTTGGTAGAAGTGTGTTCTTTTCTTCTTTTTCTCATCTCAGTCTTTTTGAGTATGATGATAAGACACTTGACACTGCTGAAGTCACCAACCTTCTCATCATCAGTAAACTTCCCCCATCATCCCAAGTTTAAGCAGTTCCTGTAAGGAAACACCAACAGTTCCCTTTTCAGAGGAAATGCCCCTTAATTGCTTTGTAAACCATCTGAGGAAGACTAATAGATAAGGCATTTAAAAAAAAACCCTACTTTCACCTTTGAACAATTAGGTTTTTATTTTGCACTTTCATTTTCAGTTTTGCTATCTCGAGGGTCATTGTGTTGATGTTGTTTCCCTTCTAAGGATTTAAACAGAATAATGACATGGGGTTATTAGTAAGGGGGAGTTAGGGAATTTTTTAACCTTTCAATCCCCTGGCTGACTTGTGACATGGCATGAGCAGAGGAGAGGTTATGTTGAAACGTGACTCATCATTTTCTCCTTCCTGTATGAATGAATGACTTTTCAGTCAGAGTATTATTGTTAACTTTTGGCCATTTTTTTTTCTGATTTCGTAAAACCAAGAGAAAGAAATCTCAAATGATGGTGCTATGTGCATCTAATAAATTCCTTTTCATACACCTTTGAGTACACAAATAGGATAGAAATTGTTATAATGGTTGTTATAAGTGACCATTCTCATTTTTTTGATTTCCAGGAGTCATTCATTGAATATGTATATATGTGAAGAAAGCCACCGCTGTACTTGTAAGACTTTGTTTACACACTTTTATGGCAGAAGACCAGTAAATTCAGGTAACATTGAAACTGATAGCAGTTGTAATTTATGTGTTAAAAACCTGCTTGATCTGGTTTCCAGGGTGGAGAACTGAAATGCCAATAAGATTTATCATCAGATCCTTAACTTCCCTACAGTAACTAGAAATATAAAGTATTCAGCCAGTAATGCAGGGGGGGGGGCAAACAACATCTTAAACTGCATGTTTTTCTTTTTCTTTTCACCCAGTTTCACAGATCCACATCTTCACAACCTGACTTGTATATTGATTTAATTTTATTTAAATTAGTCATATATGCATTAAACTATAAAAATTAAACACAAACGTAACCTAGCTTTGCACTTAGACACGCCCCCCCCCCCACCCCCTCCTCCTCCTCCTCCCTGGTAGAAACATAAAACCACTGAGCTGAACTGAGCTGAGCAGTGTCTGAGCACTGAGGCAACAGCAGAGCTGTGCCTTGGGATCTTCTAAGCTTTGAGTTAAGGGGAGGACAGAAGAATAAGTGTAGAGTGAAGCTGAAGATTTAGATTAACAAACAAACAAACAAATATATAAACTTTGTGGAAAAACATAGAAGCTGGTGAAATTTCTTGGATTTCTCTTGGAGTTGACATCAGGATGGCGGTGATCCTTTGGCTGATGGGTCTGGCTCTGCTAACACAGGGCAGTTTTTGTAGTCTTGAAGAGACAAAGGTCGGCTGCAAGACGTGGAACACAAACGGAGAGAATGTTTGCTGTGAGGAATGTCATGACGGTAAGTAATTAAAGACAAACTGAACACAAGCTACACATAGTCAATCACTATTTACACATTGTGCAATTGTGTTATTACTGTTTATAAAGCAATATTAAGGCATATTTTGAGCACCCTGTATATGAGAATTCCCTCTATGGTCACATTATTCAATAACCTGTGAGTGTTTAAATCAATCAATCAAGTTTCAGTCCACAAACGAGTTCCTATTTGGTGGTTGTATGGAACCGAATAAAGTTTCAGTGGTTTTCTCAACTAGTCCCATGAAGATGCATCAGACTGCTCTGATCATTTTACAGCTGTCAGACATAAACATTAAATGGGAAACTTTGCAAGAATCCAAACATTAGAGTTTAAAATAATTTTCAGTATGTCTGCAAGCGTTGATGGTTTCTGTATTTCTTTGTGTGTCTGTTTATTAGTCTAATCTAATGCATGTGTGCGTTTGTAGGGAATCGTCTGGTCAGGGAATGTGGCCGACGTCCACAGGACCTCTGTAAACCATGTGAACCTGGGACTTTTGCACTGAAGGCAAAAGAGTATAGATGCCGCAGGTGCAACCAGTGCATCGGTATGCTGTTGGAGTGATTCAGTGATAATAACCACATTAAGCGTTTTTCTTAGGAATGCTGTTTGAATATGTTGCATTTTATCTTTATGTAGGTGTTCAATTCCAAGAGAAAAGCTGCACAGCCACAAGTGACACAAAGTGTGGCTGTGAAGATGGCTATATCTGTGGAGATGAGCGCTGCTCCTTCTGTTCAGAGAAATGTGACAAAGGCCATGAACCTACAAGCGATCGTAAGTCAAACTGGAAATAAAAGACGATTTCGGCTCACCTACTGTGTATGTTACATTTCAGCTGAATGATATTCTTCACAGGTTCTTGCAGACCATGCCCTGATGGAACTTACAATGACAAAAGTCACCAGAAGTGTAAACCCTGGAGTAACAAGTGAGTCGTCTCTCTTTGTCAGCCGCATCATGTTCTGCTGTAGATTTGATGGAAACCAAGAAAAGTAATGGGAATACTTCTTACTCTTAATTACTCCTCAAAGGTGTCCCAGTCCAGATCAGACGATTGTGGCCAACGGAAATGCAACCTCTGACATTCAATGTGTGTCAACCTTTCCTGTGATCAATCCTAAGAAACCTGGTGAGGCACAATTCCATTTCTCATGTTTGGATGTGTTTCAGCTCTTGTTTTCCCAGTAAAGTGAGCAATGATTTCTTGTTGCTTTGAAACAGATGATCCAGGTCAAGCAATGCCTTTTGCTTTAATTCTGACCATTGGCACGGTTCTGATGGCCTCTTTCTTCATCATCATCATCATCATCATCATTGTGGCTTCGAAATTCAAACAGAAAGAAAAGAAGCCAGAAAGTCCAGACCCTAGAACACCCATCATTAGACCACCTACAGGTAATTTCATTGTCAGTCGGGAATGATTGTCCTGCAACCGGAATTATTACACATAACTGAGCAATACTTTCTGAACACATTAATAAAATATTTCTCTATTTTCCCTTCTTTTCTCCATAAGATGATCCCAGGACATTAATAGCGGTTGAGTGCAGTTTTAATGAAGCTCAGCAAGAGCAGGGCAGCAGCACAGAGTCGCTGATCTCTAAGCAGCCGGCAGGGCAGCTCATCGCATGAATGGAAGGAGGCTGGAAAACCACAGCGTTGTGAAGTGACTGTTGAGGTTTTGTTGAATTTTTGTTTAAAAAAATCCACACAGAATTCTGAATGGGATTCATCTTTGTGATACACAGCCACAGGTTTGAAGGATTTCAATCTTGCACTCATTTTCTTGCTTTTTAAAGAAGGAAACACAGCTGTGTTGAACCAGCTGCCTTTTATGCATCAGACCAACCAGTTACCTCAACATTCAGGTAACACTTTGCTCAGTGTTCGCACCAGGATACAATTACAAAGATCCTGTGAGGACAGAAAGAATAAAAAGGGAATTCTCAGAGGGGAACTAAAGAGGACTCATAAGCACCAGCTGTTTTTCCCCTTTGTACACTTAAAAAACAAACAATGTATTTATTCTTTTTAAAGAATGTCTTTGATATCACTGTTTAAAAAAACCTTTTCATTTTAAACCACTTTCGAATGGAGCCCAGTTGAGTGAGCGGACTGTGACGTGAAAGGGTTCGTGTGAGTTTCTTGTTCTGATATTTGCGTCTGTGCGCTGGAAAGCAGATGAGTGTTGCTCAGTTTGAAAGTACAGTACAAGTAGGTGTTCAGCTGTCCACAGACAGGTTGAACCCACATACGCCTCCAAATGTAGACGTCAGCTTTCATCTTGACTCCAGTTATCAACCTAGTTTACTTGCTGAATGTGTAGATATATGAGGAGTGATGTGTTATATTATGTGAGCGCAACCAAACTAAAAGAAATGCTGTTCTCATCACCATCTTTCATGAAAACATTTTTCTCCAGGGGATTTATATCGGCATATTAATGTGAATGAGCTCTGCTGTCTGTGATTAATTGTGAAAGTAGCACCTCTGTCAGTGGTTGTAAATATGTTCATACTGAAGGCAGCTTGACATTTAGTCTCCTCCACTGTACTTAACGCTACTGTAACAGGAATTTCATGGACTTTCCTGCCATTACTTAATCTGTCATGAAAAGTCCAAAGAAGGGTTTTCCCCCCATTTTGTCAATAAGTAATCCTATAATATAAGTTAAAGTTCAGGGAAGCCTACAGGTTGCACAGTGTGCAGAGGTAATAACCTAGTTCAGCTTCAGCAGCGCTGCTAAGCAAGTCAAGACCTGCATTGTCTGCAAGAATTTGAAAGCTATGGGTGTCAAAAGAAATGTTATGACAAACACATTGCTAGCAGATTTTAATCGCTTACATTGCAGGTGTGTACTGTAATTGTCAAAGAATTTATGACACACACTGACAAAGATGGGGGACAAAAGATACCAAGTGAGGCTCAAAGGTGTGGAAATCCCCATCAGTACTTGTGTTTTGTCAGACTTTTCTCCTTTAACACAGTAAGGTGGGCAGCAAGACCAACAGGAAGTGTTTTTTCCCCCCTTCTTTTATTGTAAAGCTGTGTATCTTCTGAACTGTAGCAGGCGTGTTTTCTTTACTGGATGGAAATTTTAAGATGCTGTGTAGGCTTTTAAAAGGTGAAAATGTAAACCCACACCTATAGTTGTATCAGTATGTTTGAGTCACAAGTCAGCAATGACGTATGAAAGACCTCAAAGTTCACGTGTCTGGAGAAAGAGTTACCACATTACAAACTGACATGCACTTTATTTCATCTGTCACCTTCCACTTTACTGAAAGAATACACTTATAGTTTGAAGATACCCTTCTGCCTTCTGACTTAGACTTCTTTTTTTATAGGTGTTGACTGTTGTAAGCAGACATTTGATACTGTATTTCTGTAACACCCAATAAAATATTGTTTTTTTATTTGTTGCATTTTTATACAGAATAGCTGCACAGATTGTCATCCTACTAAAAAGTGGCTTATTTCATTTGTAAAAAAAAAACAAAATGGAAAGACTAAAATGTAGAAGAAATTAGGCAAAAAATAAAAATAGAGACCAGTAAATTTAAACATACACATACATATCAAACCCAAGAGATACTTTTAGTATTATATTAGTATTGAGTGTGAAGAATAATTTTTCACGAATCTATGATCCTAGTTCAAGACTGGTCTTTGGTGTCATGTTTCAATGACTGAAATGTAGTAATAAGCTCTAAAAGCCTGTAATAGCAGCTGGTGATGGACCTTGGAGCGGAGTCCACTTTGTTGTGTATACTGTTGCCAAAGGTAAAAAATCTATTTCATGATCTTACTGGATATATTTGCATCTCAATATCACACAGAATTTTACCATAGAAGGTAAAAAAAAAAAGAAAAAAAAAGAAAAGACAATTACATATTCTGAACAATGGTTATTCTGTTTTTTAACCACTAAAATCAACCAAGCTCTTTGATTGTCATGTAGTCGTAAACCCGACTGAAAACCTTAAAGACTGCCAAGTAAAGATGGCGAATGCTCTAAAAAGGGGAAACTTGCCAGTAAACTATGTAATTGAAGTCTATGAGTTATCAAAGTTCATTTACTTCTCCTTTTTTGTTTTCTTGGTAAAATTTGAGCAAAGCCAGTTTGTAGCGTTCACAAAACCCCCAAACTTTTAATATTGCGCCACATAATGACACTGAGATAATAACCAGTAAAACACTTGTTTGCATTTAGTGTGTTTGAAGCAGAAATAAAATCTTCTTCTGGGTGTGTCCATTTAGGTTGCTGAAGTGTACTGATTACTGTAAATAAGCAGTTTTAAAAAGGAAGAAAAAAAGAACCTAAAACTCTCCTTTGAAAATTCAGAGTCTATGATCTTGTCTTTCATAACTTAATAAAGGAATATTCTATAATGTGTCCTTGTTCCACTGCTTTAAAGTGCTATCGGGGCAGCCGCTTCAATCTTCAACATTAGAGTAGTAAGCAATGAGAACTCTAGCTGAACTGAAAATGTTAAATACAAAATGTATTCCCTCTAACAATAATGTGCTGGAGATTATTGCTGCTTGCAGTTCTCCTTCTTCTCTTTGGGTTTATTCCGTCCTGATTTCTCCGTTTGTCGCTTTGTTGGCGGGATGAAAGTTGGCTCTTCAAGGAAGTCGTGTAAGCTGGATTGTGGCATAGGAAGTGACCCACAGGCTGGACCTATGATGGGAGAAAACATATGAGTGTCCTGCTATTGTTTAAATGGTTTCATTTTAGGGGTTACGTTTCCTGTTTACAGTACCTGCTCGTCTCTCTGTGTTGTGTGTCCTGGCTTGGAAGGTTGGGTCCAACTCCTCTGCTATGTTTCTGATCTGCTGAGCTTTTCTGGAAAATCAGTGGTTCTGAATCAGCATATAAATACATATATAACATTTTTTATAAAACAACATAAATATTAATCTGTTTTAATTTTCTTTTTGTATTACGGTATAACGGGAATGGGGCTCGGTGGCTGGTTTTCTGGGGAGAAGTCCTCCGTCGGGGAAGGAAGGCCCTCTGAGTCGAGTCTCTCTCGCTGGACCTGAAGAAGTGGACAAAGTTTATTTTAAAAGCGGAGCGTCAGACAAAGCGATGTGTGTTTCCGTGTGTGAAACACATTTACCTTCCTCTCTCTTGCAGCTCGCCTGTCATGGTGACTGATCATCGCTCTGTGCTCGCGCCAGGATGCCGGACCTTCTAGCTCACGAGATCTACGCTTTGACTTGATTTCCTGCTTCTGCATAAAACGTGCAATTTCCTACAACACACACACACACACAAAATTCCCTTTTCAATCACTCTTCAGTGAAATGTTAATGTTTGAGATGAATGGGTGCTGATGGCATATCAGTTCATTGTTGTACCTCATCCTGTGCAACCTGTGCGACTCTGAAATCCCCTTCTGGATAAGAACTAGGTGGAGTTGGCCGGGAGCTCTGTGATCACAGCACATAGATAAATAAATCAAACAATAAAAACTGAAAAGAAGAAAAAAAGCCTGCTGACTTTCTGTTCTTCTTTTATCTTCCTAAATTCTTTGATTACTTACTCTCCTCAACAGCTTTTCCTCTTCCTCCTGCAACGAACGTGCCAGTTCTTCATCTTGCAGGACCTGATGCAACTCGCCCAGGTCCAGGCTCGCCTCGCTTGGCCCCAGTTCCAGTGAAGCTCCTTAAGTTAAAGTTTGAAAAACAAAGGCATGACTAAGAGCATGACAAACAGTGATGATCAGTGATGAATCACAAAATGTGCAGACAGACAGAGGCTGATATTCAGAAAAGTAGGAGGATACAGAGAATAAAGGCATTTAGAAAGACTTTGAAAAGGTCCCTGTAGAGATTCTTCTTTTAATAAATCGGAAACCAAAAGACCGAAAATGAAACCAAATGTACTCAAGGAAGATTATTTAAGAACCAACTATGTAGATAATAAATAGAAAAATGTCCCCGTTCAATAAGAAATCAAATTCACAGCTCAAGCTCCAGATAAGACGGTGATTAAGGAAAGCTGATTAGAGGAGCAGATGCATGTAGAGAGGAAAAGAGCACAGCATTGGAAGCTTTTCCCTCTGCAGATCAGAGTTGGCTGCAGGTCTGGGTGTTACCTGCTGCCATGTGCCGTGACCTATGCCTGGTTGAAGCCCTGCTGCTGCTGCTGCTGCTGCTGCTGAGGCTTTGGCTACGTTGTAGCACTCTTCGTCTGGGATGCTCTACTCTCCTCTCAACCTCCTGCTCCTCCTCTGAGCTAAACCTTTCTTCTGTGATCCTGTGCCAGTGCCTTCGTTCACTTGTCGTCCTCCTGACTCTGTTATCATTTGCATTCCTCTTTGCATTCTCTTCATTGTGAGTGAATTTGTGCTCTTTCCACCTTCTGCTGCCTCGTCTCTCTCTGTTGGCAGTCAAAGAGTTTCTACTAGAAATCTCATAAACCTCTCCATTGTCATGGTGTCTGTCTCGATCCTCTCTGTGATCTCTCCCACTGTTCTCTCGGTGTGACAATCTCCTCCTCTCCCTGATATCTCCATGGAAACTGTGCCTGGTGGTGGCAGCTCTGTGGAAGGCTCTCTGATGTGGTTGGGAGTCGCTGCAGGAGACCTCGCTCCCTTGAAGCACCTGGCTGTCTCTGCTTTGAGGCCTTATTTGCAATGGCGCCCCACTGCCACCGAGCTTCACAGGCACACCCCTTTCTCTGAGTATATGGCCGAGCATCTCCCACACTTGGCTGCTTTCACTCTGCTGCCTGTGATTACTGCTCTTGTCATCCTGAAAACGGACATGTTTGTCAGGGTTGTCGTTGTAGCTCCAGGTCCTCGACAAGTCTCTGCTCCTGTTGTGTATCCTGACTGACTCACTGCGGCTACATCGCCGCTCCCTAACCACAGCACTCGTACAGTCTTCATCCTGATCCCTGCTCCTGTACCAACCTTCATTCTCATCTCTCTGGTTCCTTTCCTGATCCAGATTCCTAGATATTCTCTTTTGTTGATCATTATCTTCATAACCGTCCTCATCACAGCCCTCTTCCTCCTCCCAGCCTTTGAACTCATTGGCGAAACTGCTGCGAGAACACAGACTTTTGTAATTTCTCTGGTGAGGCTGACGTAATGATACTCGCTGTCGATGGGGTGCTGTATTGTGTCTTTGGTACAATCTCTGAGACCAAATAGAGAGCTGTTCAGTAAAAACTGTGTCCGAATCCTCTGAATCTTCATTTAGAGGCTCTCGGAATTGACCCCTCACTTGCCTAATGGAATCTACGTGTCCTTGATTTGACCATGAAGTTGTTTTTTTCTGAGCTGCGACCCTCCTTGGGGAGCTTGTTTGAGGCCCAGTTAACTCCGGGCCATTCGGAGAGGTAGAACACTGCCACCTGGTGGTAATAGGTGAGTACTGCTCCCCTTGGTGAAGGCTGCTGAGTGTGTGCTGGTGTGGGGATAGCAGCTCAGCGTCGCTGCTGCTGCCTTTAGTATTGCCAAACATGCAAACACAGAAGCAGGGAGGGTGGGTGAGTCTGTTAGTGGATGCTACAAGACAAGTGCACTTTATAATGAGGCAAAACAAAGTATTCAAAAAAGCTGCAAGTAATGACAGTCTTTTCTTTTAACATTTTAACAGTGTTAGAGACACAACAAGGCTTTCCGATGCATTTTTAGTTTGAATAAGGCCCTATAAACACGTTGTCATGCAAAAAACATAACAGCTCATTCATGCAACGGATTCAGAACAAAACACAATGTGGAGATGAAGACCTCCATTTAAGTACATTGGTAGTTGGAAATCTTTATCTGTAAAAAATGGCTTAAACAAGTAGGGAATAAAAAAAAAAAAAGCAACCTGACCCCCAACCAAAAAATAAATACTAAAAAGAAACTAAAATCTAAGTGTACCTTCACTATGACCTTCATGTCCTCTGCTCCTTCTTCTGATCCTCTGCTCCTCCTCTTCCTGCAGGCGTTTAGCTATTTCCTGTAGAAACATTAGCTGTACTGATTATTTCTTTACATATAGAAACCAAGATGAGTGTCTAGTATGATCCAAGTTAAATAAACATTGGAGAAAAAATGATCTGTGTTTTAACCGTTTATCTTTTTGAAAACCAGAACAGATGGAGGTCACATCATCAAAACACATGTAACAATGTATGCAAGCATAAAAGAAGGAATCCAATTACAAACCTGCATAATTGCAACCCCCCCCTCATGTGTATCTCCCTTTTATTTTTGAAGCTGGAGGGTAAAGGTCAGTTTCTCCATTTGCAAATGAAGCTAATTATCCTGACAAGCTGCTCAGTAGTAGAAGAGGTCCTCTGAAATCAGCACTTAATAGTTTCTTTTTCTGGTAGCCAAAAATATCTTAGAAGATATGTGTCACTTTTGATCAGACCCCAAGGTACAATATGGGGAAGGACATGTGCCAATTCAAGCCCCAAATCTCATTTCACTTTTGGGTATAATCAGAAAATATGTGTATTCCCTCCAGCAAGAGTGCTGGGATCCACTGACTTAAAATTTCTGCGTTGGGGTAATAAAGAAACAAATATAAAACATAAACAACTTGTAGTAGCTGACTGAGTTTTCCATGCCGGACGCCAATGATATTTACTTTGAAAGAATTTCTGCTTTCATTGTCGTAGAGCATCACAGGTCAAAATCTATAAACCAGAGTCTATGTGATCCCATTGACACCTTGCACTAGACCAGTGGTGTCCAAAGTCGGTCCTCAAGGGCCGCTGTCCTGCAGGATTTCAATGGTTCCCGATTCAACACACCTGACTCAAATTAAAAGGATACAACAGCTTATGAAGCTCTAAGCACTTACTCATTAACTTGAGTCAGGTGTGTTGGAGCAGAGACACATTGAAAACCTGCAGGATTCTGGCCCTCGAGGACCAGAGTTGGACACCCCTGCACTAGACCATGGGTAGGCAAGTTCGGTTCTAGAGAGCTGCAGTCCTGCAGGTTTTCCATGTTTTCCTGCTCCAAACACCTGATTCAAATTAAAAGGATCCAACAGCTTATCAGGCTCTGCTCAGTGACTCATTCATTTGAGATATATAGATAACAGTTCATTTATAAGTTCCTCAAAAAGTTGCCCTTGTTCAGGGTATGAGATGAGCTGTAGGAGTTGTAATGTCCAGCCATCTGCTACAACATTAAAACCTCTGACAAAAGCGCTTCAAAACACTACAAGGACCACATTTACTACTTCAGTCACACTATAGAAATTTTAGAGTCTAATAACATGTATGTATATTACTTTGTTTCCACCAAAATGAAAGACTTATGCGTCACGCCCCTTACAGACATCGCAGGTGCTAAAACCCCACTGCAAAGGACACGCGATCACTGCGTATCACAGCTCATTTGGAAAGCCTACGTTCTCCTCAATCGTCTCTCCTTCAGATTCATTCAATTGAGACATACTTTAAAATATTTAGCTGGGAAAATTTCAGGGTCACAGGCATGAGGATGTGGAGAGAGACAAGGCTGATAACAAATAAATGAGGTGGAGTAATAGACACTGATTGTAAAGTGTCATTTTCAGCCAACAGATGGCAGCATAGCAAAGACTAAACCAGAAAGAAACTCTTTGGAGACAGCTTCATCTCACAGGACTGTTCTCCTTACATCTTGCCAGTTCTTTTTAAACTGGTTGACAAGGAAACAATAAAAATACTGAAAAAATATATGTATTTAATACCAAGCCAATCCAATGTCTGACTCAACAGAAATAAGGAAAATAACTAACAGAGGCAGCTCAATATTCTTGTTTTAATTGAACTTACACCTTGTCACTAGAGATTACAAATGTTTTTGCTCAGTGTCTCTGTGTGTGTGTGTGGTAATTTTTTTGAGGAGGGAGGCATCTCTTCTTAGTGGTGCTTTTCTTATAAAGGCAAGAACTAATCAGCAAATTCTACCTGTGAATTCTGTGAAATCTCACCCTGTAGGGAGCCTTTGCAGCATAAATCAAAACAAAAAGCAAGCCCAGCTCCTTTTGTGTGCACTCAGGATGTGAGCATGAGCCACTTTGCCAGCATCAGCACACAATTAGCAGCTTGCCATGGCAGGTTAGATGTTTAGTGCCACGGGGATCTGGCATTTAAAACTGCACAGCCTGACACCTTCTGTTTCTTAAATGAAGACAATCTACAGGGAGGCAAACATTTAATCAACACCTCAGATCAGCCAGTCATTAAGAAAGGTATAGGCTAAATGAAACATTAATGGTTCATTTGATCTTTGCATCAGCGCTCATAAAAATAAATCGCTACATACCCAAGAGGTAAAATAGGCTTTTAAATGTAACCTGAGTGCAAACATCAGAGCTCAGACCCAAGTCGTTCAGCAAAAGCGAATGGACGACACGGCCTCTAAACAAGGAGCTTTTATAGGCAGCCTCCACCAAAAAGGAAACTGCAGCGTAAAGAAAAATATTTTGCTGGAGTGGCCTTGAGGCACAGATCGCTGGACCAGCTGGGGAGTTTCATAGCAGAGCCGACTCTTCTACTCCACAATGCTCTGCATCGTATGCAGCTCAGTTATAGGTTTCCACTGCTGCACTGGTCATTTCTTTCTTGGTAAAGTAACTTATGTCACCATGCATGGAGACTCTATAGAGTCAAAGTTCTGGAGGGAGCTTTCTTTCAGTGTGAGCATGAACACAACAAAGGAGACGGATGGTTGCCATCTGGTTTCCCCGTCATGCTCAGGCAACAAGATTTATTGGTTTTGTTTCGTACTGACATTTCAGAGATCAAGTGCTTTTCCACCAATTACTAGAAAATAAATGGAAAAGATAAAAAAGTAGTGGAGCATCATATAGAACATTCTATATCTTTTATTCTGACTGAGCCTACTAGGGATTTCTTGTTCTACATGAACTATGTTTACTTTTACTACTTAGAGAGATTCTGAAAAACGTCTGCTTTTTGTGCTTCTTTCTAATATTAAAGGTCGAGTGTGTAGGATGAAGTGACATCCAGCCGATCAATTGTGCGTATCCTGCAAAATCAAGCGTGCACACATTATATGAGTCAACTCTGTAAGGGAGGCTGATAGTTTGTGTTAAGAATTAACCACCAGAGAAACTCTCTGAGATAGTAGGTGAGGGGTTGTGTCTCTGGTTAGCAGCTGACTTTACTCATCATATAGCCCTCTTGGTACACAGCAGATCCATCAGATGCACATTTTGCTGCGACTGCCAGCCTCAGTGGATTGATTTTGTGCATCAAGAGTTAAGGCTCACCACCAAAAGTTGCATAACTTTTTATCTGGTAGTTTTGGAGACTTTACTAAAGACAGCTGGGACTGACACATACTCCAACACACCTCTACAGCTGGTGGACTGAGTCTTTTCCTCCCCTTGCTATGAGCTCACACTACACTGATGTATCTATGTTGTTCAGACTAATAATGGTAACGCAGTCCAAATCCTGGAGGTGTCTGTATTATTCTTTTATCTACAGTGTGCATTTGTGATTTCACATCTGAGTTGTGTGATTCTTTGTTTGATGTGGTTCATTTAAGCTGACCTGAGATCTGTTGCTGAGTGCTCAGCATCTGTGAGCAGAGAGATCATTGCCAGTTTGTAAATGGCTTAGTCAAATAATTGTTTTTTTCTAATTGAGGTAATTATTTTTGTGGTTTAAAGCATTTTAAAGCATCCCTTTAAGAAAGGGTTGCTATAAAGATAAAAAAAAACAAAAACAATTCTTCCTTACATCTTAATATAGCCTAAAGGTTTAATGTTATTTTAAGTACTATTTTGTGCAGAAGTGTAATTTGTTCATACGTTGTCTTGTTGGATTTGTTGTTTTGGGATCAAATCCTTCACTATATTTTTCTTAATTTTTATCATTATTAGGGAGAGAATTCAGCTTAAGACCAGGAAGAGTGTGTGTGAAGTGTAGAAAAAAATACCTTCCACTCTTCTTACATGTTTTCCTGCAGCAGTCTTTTAGGGGCAGCTCTGAGTCTTCCACAATATTCTCTGCAGTGCTTTATTCACTGTACCTTTAAGTTTCAAAAATAGACTTTCGTTCTTTACAGAATTTAAGCTGTGCATCAGTTCTTTAGTGTGATTTTCCTCCAGCAAGACAGGAAAGGGGTTTTTGTTTTGGAGTTAATTTAAACTGACCTCTCCGAGCACTTTCTCCATATTTGGCACAATTTATGTTGGCAGAGATTCAAGCTACTGTTAGAATGAAGGATGACTGGATGTTGTTTGGACTGCTAAATGGGACTAACCAGGGGAGCTAACATTAGATTGGAAGCATGTTATGAGGTATGTTAGCGTTCTCAGCTGACCCTTATCCCCCCCCAAAAAATGAAAACAAAAGATGACTAATTTATTTTCACATTACAAAAGAAGATCAAACATATTGAATTTATTGTCTTAATGCATGGTAGACAAAAAAAAGTGTTATGCGAGTAATTAAACACTCACTTCATCATTCTGCTCTCTCTGGTTTGCCTCCTCGGCGTGGCGTTTGAGCTCTTCCTGAATCATGCGAGCATACTCAAAGTCCTGCTCCTCTCTGCAAAACAATCAGGGAGAGAATGGACTTCTTACAATAGAGACTAATTAATACAGCAATTAGCAAGCATGATGACCCTCCACACCGCAGTGTAAGTGTTACATATTTGTAGTGATATGTGAATGCTGCAGCGGCGGGAGGTGTGGGAGAAGCACAGTTGCATACATTTGTTTGGTGGCCTGTTTAAGGAGGGCGCTCTGCTCTGCCCGCTGCTCCTCCTCTTCATCCTGCAGCCTCTTAGCCACACGGATGTCATTCTGCACAAGCTGGTTCTTCTGGATATTGGTGGTATAGTATTGCTCAACTATGAGGGCAAAGCAGAAGAAAAAAAAGACAGAAGGTAAGCTAGGGTTCAATGTGCGTTCAATTTGCCTTATTAGAGTCACTGAAAACACTTTAAGAACACGAGTACAGTTTAATGTGACGCAGTACGACAGCTCTCCTTTTAAGAAGCTTTTGCATTCTCTGTTTTTGTTAACGTTGTCAGAGAGGTGATCATTCAACATCTGCATTGTATGCAGCTACCACATAGTAGATTAACTTTGTACTTACTCTCCTGCTCCTGCAGGCTGTGTGCCAACACTCCATCTTCCAGCACAGCAAAATTCTGGCACACTGAAACAATAGATAGCATCATCACGTTAGTGTCACACACACAAACACACATACTGGAAGAAAGAGTTTAACAATGCATGGGAGCAGGAAACAAGTGTTTAATACGGAGAATAGTTTTAAAACTACAGTACTAAACAACTGAAAGATGACAGTGGTCTTGAATGCCCTCCATGGCTTCATCCAGACTAAAAGCTGTGTCTTAGAATGACCTGCTAAGCTGTCACTCCGACACTTTGTCTACAGGGAAACAAGGATATGAACTGTGTGTAGTGATGAGTGTTTTTACCTAAAACATGAGGAAAATGAAACCATCCAACACTGTGGCATGAATAAACTTGAGTACATTTAAGGGTATATAAAATTTTCACCCAAGCAGGGCAGAGTGTTTAAAAAAACATGCAAGTGACCAAAATTAGCAGTCAACTAAAGTCAGTGAGTTCAAGAACAGACCACCAGGTTCAACGACGGGAGCGATGATGTCACATGCTCCAAATGTGACTGCATGCGTGCATGGCAGTTTCATCGTATAAAACAGCTTTTTTTTGGTTGAAAGAAAATATGTAGGTTAGGCTTTTGCTATTAAGTTTACAAACAAATAGCTGTAACCCAGGATCCTTAAGTACTATGCTGTTGGTATAAATGCACTACACAGTGAGGTTTGTAACACCGTTGTGTATCCGAAGGCTTTAACTATTGGCTTTTCTACCCTATAATTCCATGCTCTGGAACTTGCTGCTACATATAGCAATAAAGCATATACTCTTTCTTTCATTTTGTCAGAAAAGAGGCAAAGAAGAGGACTAATATGGACAGAGGACAAAACAAAGATGCAATTCTGACTAGTGCAAAACAAAAACGAGGCCAAAGATCCAAACAAATACCTCGACAGTTTTAACTTGAGTACCATTTAAAACTTTACTCTTTGATATGAATATAAATCTTAACACCTTTAGCATTTGAGGACAGTTACTGTAAACTATAAACATGCCAAGTGTTTACACTAGTCCTTCCTGATCTGCGATAGCCTCTATGTGCTTCAGTCTGAGTGTGTTTAACAGTCTGTCAAACAAACTCAAGAGTAAATCAAGAGAAAATAAACACAGACA
>JBBBVU010000014.1:5746614-5766391 GCA_037177055.1 Atherinosoma microstoma
TGTTGTTTATTTTGTGATTATACTTTTGTTTTTAATTCTTCTTAATGCTTTCTGCACCCTGCTGTAATGTTTCTAATATTTGTGTGTATAGCACCTTGAATTTTCATCCAAGCTCAGATTCAGTGTTTGATAACTTAAAGCTGTAGGCTGCAACAATGGTTACATGATGCAGCTGAGACATGCAATGTCACATTGATTTACATGCGAGCATCTGATAGGAAAAGCTTTGCAAAACTACACCTGTATTAAGAAGCAGAGACACTGTAGTGTAGACAAACATTTTATTCGAGTAATAAAGGCATCGTTTTACATGAAACTGCCCATCTAATACTCCTCTCCCTCATTTTAATTCCCCATTCTACCAGTGCCAATCTCTTCCTAAAGTTCAAATACATCTCACTGTAACTTAACTTACCACAGAGGTGAAGTTTCAGATTGAGGTTGTAGTATATTCATCTACTCTTTGTTTCACTATCTGTTTCGTCTACCTTTAAACCCTCTAAAGCCAGACCCAAGAAAAAATGTAGAGAAAAGTCCTCTGAATCTGAAGCTTTTATTTGGTCCCTTAATAAAATGTATGAAAATAATTAACAAAGATAATTTTTCTATATTTACGGTTTATTACCGTGTGATAAGTCAAACTTATTGTAGTGCATTACTGTATTATTATTGTATCCACCAGGGAGGCAGAAGACGGGTTTCAGATAATGTTCAAAAGGGTTTAGAACCAAGTTTTTACCATAAAGTGATGCAAAAGGTCTCAGAAACGGCATGTATCAAATATGATACTTACGGCATTAAAGGGTTAACGTTGAGGATTGTTGGCCTCCACTCCACCGTTTCATCAATTGACCAGGCTGCTGCCTTCATAGTGCCCCCTGCTGGTCATAGAAAGGTACTGTTAAATGAAGTGTAATAAAGAAGCAAGTCCTCTGTAACAGTGATCACTTTTATAAAAAGTTTGGTTTTGGAAGCTTCTTGATCTGGAGCATCCTCATGTGTTTCCACACAATGCTAAGGAGGAAAGACCTCAGCAATGATCTTAGAGAAGCAGCTTCAGCAGCCGATCAATCTGAGAAGAGATATTATTTCTTAAAAAGTCACTACAGCTACCAGTGTACACTGGAGTGGATGTTCCAGCCAGATCAACCCGAGGTCAGACAGAGCTAAGCATGTTAGATGTTAAAGGTTTGGATAGTATAATTAGAAAAAGATTGAACAAATGTGGCCTTTTTGGAAGATTTGCAAGGAAAAACCTTTTTCTTTCCACGAAGGACATGACAGCATAGCTTAAGTTTGCAATGTTGCATCTGAAGAAACAAGAAACGTTTTGTAACAATTCCAAACATAGCTGCGAATCTGCAGCTGAATGGTTGAGAAAGAGGTTTTGCAAAAAAAAGTCCAAACCCTTAAGCTCATTGAAACTCTGTGGCAGAACCTTCAGTATTTATTGCAATACATTCTGTACTCTAACAAGACGATTAATCACATAAAAACCCCCTAAAAACCATAAGAAGTGTTTGAACCATGAATCAACCACTAAATTTTCTGGATCAATGACAGTTTGTATTTAAGCCGTCCTCTTCATCATCCTGTTCACTTTTTCACATTATGAGACTAAGGCGACACCTAAGACATGACAAGCTATTGAGACATTGACATTTTTATGTATTTCATATTGTGTTATCCATCAGTTCTTTATACAAGGTATTGTACAGAATTTTAACTGAATTGGATAAGATTCATAAAGTATGTCCCCATCCTCCTGTGACCTCAACACATACCTACCAAGATCTTTCAAAGCTATTGTAAGTCATTGTCATTAAACTTCTCTATATCTTAAATGATTCTTTATCCCCTTGTTTAAAAAAAAAACATTGAAAAGGATGTTTCTTAACAGCTACTGAAACGAGTGAGGGCTCATGCTGATCTCAGTCTTGATTTTAGCAGCCACACGGTATCTGGCCCTCTAAACGTTACAATGATCAGATTCTAGCTTTTACTCCATGTTAGTATTGGTACACACATCCAGTCATATTTGACTGATTAGATTCAAATGTGAGTTGGCAAAAATGGAAGTGCCCTCAGATGGCTTTCCTAATATCTGACAGATTTCTCATTAATGATTGTTTTATTGTCAACTCATCAGTTCTGAAGGGGTCCATGAAGCTCAGGCCTTACTCCCATCTTTTTCTAGTTTGTGTCAGACTTCACTGGATATTCTTCATCACCTGGAGGCTGTTTCTTACTGCTGCTGTGAAGGTGGCGTCCGCCTTTTTAAACCTCTCAGTTTTATAACTCTCAGCAGTTTTAAATCATTGTTAAAAACGTTCCTATTTTCAGCCTTTTATGATAAGTGATATTTTCACTGAGGGTTTCTTACTTTCTTTATTCATTTTTGTTGTTATTTTGTGATTACCCTTTAAAAAAACAAAAACTTCTTAATGCTTTCTGCAACCCGCTGTAATGTATCTAATGTTTGTATGTAAAGCACCTTGAATTGTACTGTACATGAAATGTGCTGTATAAATAAACTTGCCTTGCCTTTTATATACATTTTACTGTTGTTTTCCTGCTGTCAAAAACTGAAAGTCATATTCTTTTTTTAAAAAAGATGAGTGAAGATCAAGCAGCGTTCAAGTTTCAGCTATTTACAATTAGTATTTTGATCTTCATGTGCAAATTGTCCTGCTTTATGTCACTTTTTTTGGATTCTGCTTCAAAAATTTACTTTGAGATCAAATACAAAACCACTTGTAACATCTACACTACTGAATTAGTTTTTACTGCACCAACATTGCTCAGATCCTCTGACCAAATAGTTAAAAGCAAAATGTGATTGTGATCTTTCAGGGATTGGAAAAAATTTGAAATTTCTTATAAGGAGCAAACAGGACTCCATATATGGCAGGATGAAGCACGAGTACGGGTGAGACATCATTCGTTTTGCATGCTGAAATCTGAAAGTGGCAATTGCCTCTTGACCAGTATAGAACGTAAATCTTAATGGCTTCAACACCTAATGGAGCATATGGCCCACCAGCTATAAAATCAAATGTCACCGTCTCTTCATTTGCCCTTATTATCATATGAGGTTGAACATTGACGTCATACCTCTAATAAATACACAAATTGCACATCCAGGTGCAGAATATAACTTGTAAATAGCCATCTTGCTGTCGTCAAACCAATAAGAAAGCTTCCCAGGCACTGACCGGTGATGCTGAACGCTCTCATAAAGCTTTGTTTTACTACATGACTAAGAAGAAGTGAAAGTGCAAATATAACATCATACAACAAGCAGACTTCTAAATAATGTGCATCCATCAGTCTGACTCAGTGGCCTGTGGAAAATTCTCTGCTGTCTGAGATGAACTTAAAATGTCAAACGTCTCATAGGCAACAAGGTCATGAACATTGTGGCATGGCCTGAACCTCTGGTTAAGTAGTTACTCGGGTTTATTAGGAACTTTTTTAAGTCAAGAGGATTCAAATGGCCCCCAGAATTTAATGAACTCTTGGCATAAATGTAGAAGTTATTTGTCTGCCCAGCTTCTCCAACACCTGCTCCCTGGGATATTACTTACACGACAATCGTAGCACCTGCTTCGGTACCATTTACAAAGTCAGTAAAAAAAGAGTCAATCAAGCCAAAGAGATGGTAAAACACGACTGCGCCCTTGAAACTCGGCCCTATACACTTGTCATTTTATTGTGTCTATAATTCACCTGTGACTGCTTGTTGATTTATCCCACTGAGAAAGGATGTGACTCTAATGGCTGTTGTGGCAAGCAAAAGTGTGTGTATGTGTGTGTTTCCTGGGTGCCATGCAGGAGGGGGACCAAGATACAGCTGGCAACTATATAACCCTGTTGGGATCAGCAGAGCATGTAGAACTCTTCACCTGAGGACCTCTGTGCTAATCAGAAGCACCTCCAACAACAGCGTCCGACAGTGATGAAGTGCAACCACCTCCTCTCGTGGGCATTTCTGCTCATAGCCTCTGGCCCACTGCTGGCCCACCCCATCACAGAATCTGCTGAGATGCCCTATCCAGGACCTGGTGAGTACAGAACAATATCCCTATTTGAGCTTTTATGTACAATTAATCAATCAACTCCTTGATAAGCATTCTTCTTTTCAAATAAACTGTAATTAGTAAGGATTAATGGCAAGTCACGTCCCGGCCCTTGAAGTAATTACTTGAGTGCGGCAGTGTTCTGCCAAAGTTCACATTAGAGTTGTGTCCTCTGAGAACAGACTTGGTTTTTCAGCTTTGAACGATTTACAAGTTACAAGTGATTACTAGTGATAATTACATTATATAACATCTGCTGTGTTCCTGTAAGTGTTTTACATTTTAAACCATCTGTTGTTGGTTGGGTTGGGTTCTCCCCAGTATCAGTGGAGGACCGAGGAATGGGCGCGCTGGACGATCTGTCTCTCTCCGAGCAAACCTTCCCTGCACAGGATGCTGCTGGTCTCAGATATTCTACTCTGATATCTGGAGAGATGAACAGAGATGGTAAAAAAAAAAAAAAATTGCTAAAGGAATACATGCACAGATTCATACCACTAGATACTACTTTAGAGTTTGATATGTTTTTTTTTTTTAAGTAGTGCATAATCTCATGTTTTATACTCCCCTAGGTGTCAGAACAAGTCTGCTGCCAAGGGGGATCAAAAGAGAGGTGTGTTTTCCTCATGTGCTCCCGGTTGTAAACTAAATACCATAAATGTAACTGTAAACTCTACCTTTACAACTGTATCTTTACTTTCAGGTGTTATTGGAAAAGCAAAGTCTTCTAAATCCTTTCAGCCACATGCTGGGCATCCGGAAACAATTCAGGAAGAGGGCGGGGAATTCAGAGTGCTTCTGGAAGTACTGTGTCTGAATCAGCCCAAAAAAAAAACATTGCAAGAGGCAGGGCTTGCAAAAAAAGTATTTTAAACTCACATGAGTACTCAGATTACATAGATAAAAAAACGCCATACACACACACAAAGAGAAAAAGGCCATAAGTGTGACTGAGACCTGTTGATTGGGGACTTTGAGTTGATTTATTAAGATTTACTTCTATGTTGTTTGAAAACTAAGTGCATATATTTGTTGAAAGTCCTTATTTATCTCATGTATGGCCATATTTGTTTTAGATGTGAAGGTTATACAGTCTTGTATGTTAAACAGTAATAAAACTATTATAAATAAGTGACTTCTGTGTAATTGTCTTTATTGGTAAAAGGTGAGGTTGAGAAACACACTGGCAGAAGAAACCGTTGTGCCGTCCATAAAAGTAAAAGAAGAAGCAACAAGACGTGGCAAAGTTGGTTCTCAAGTTTTCTTCATTTTTTCCTTTTTTTTATTATTTTACAGCAGAAAGAATATAAAGCATTCAGAAAACATCTTCCATATTTTAAGGGCAATTCAAAACGTTTTGCATGGCTTCAGCAGCTGAAATCTCTTTTTTTTGTTAAAACATATCCATCGAGTCAGTGACGCTTGTACATGCACAATTACAAAAATAAAACTTACAAACAAGAGAAGGGAAGAAAAAGTAGGAAAGCAAAACACGTCAGGAGAACCGAGAGGAGATGAAGCTTTTTAAGGGCTGGGAAGGGGGGGAGGGAGGGAAGGGAAGGGGAAGGGCGGAGAAAAATCGGGTCACATAACAGGGAAAGACAGAGAGAAAGACAGCTATAGAGGAGAGGAAAATAGATCTAACACTAGTTCACATGCAAAGTGTCGAGGACCCATAACTTTCTATCAAAGCAGGGCCTTTTTTTCTTCTCAGTTTGGAATCGATGAAAACGTGCAGTTCGGTAAAGGGTGCCATATAATTGCCGTCCATAAACTACTGAATGCTTGTCTTGCAATACTGGCATTTGCATAAGAGGAAGTCGACTACGTGTGTCCAATCACTTTAAACTTCGCTAGGTCTATAGGTCTCCACAAAATAGTTCTTTATTGCTCTGTGTCAACAAGTGGAATATACAGTAAAACCGCTTCTGTTCTGTTGTCCTGATGCGCCTACCTTTCTCTGGTTTGGGTGCTTCGGAAAAAGAAGAGGAGGAAAGGCAGATTCTCAGGTCAATCCACAGAACATCTTGAAATTGATTATAATGCATGATAAAGAAGAGTGCCTATTAGCTAACCTGTCATCCCGCTCAAAAATGGCAGTAAAAACAAGATTTGCAGGTGCAATTTTCATATAACTACACTCTTAATCTTAAATACCCTCTACACTTTGTCACTTAGATAAATTAAAGGCCTAAAGAAGTGGCCAGAATAATACAATGATTTGACAGGTTTCCGTGACAGAATTTCAAATCATTTATCTTAATGAGCTATATATAAATGGACTCTATTCCAGGGCTAGTGGCTGTAATGTTCAAGGTTACTGGGAGGAAATGGATTATATATTATATTCATTCATTTTAAAGAGTTCCGTATCCCCATAGTGAACCCGCTTGCCCCAGATATTTGCTTTTTTTCTTTTTCTTTCTACAGTCAAGCACTGCTGAAAGGTTTTCCCGTTTCAGTTTTAGCTTCCTCTGCTGTGAATCACAAGTCCTGCTCTGTTTCCTCCTCCCCATTTTGGCACCCTGAGTAAAATACAGAAGGGAGGTGAACCAGTCCCTCATCCATCACCGCTCAGTTCACAAATGAAACTGACAACTTGTCATGTCTGAATGTGTGCTGTGCAATGTCTTGTGCATGTGTCTGTGTGTACAGCGTGTCCCTTTAGTAAGTTGACTATAAATAATGTCACAACGTCTGCAACATTGTGACATTTGTTCAAAGTGAAGTTGGGAATACACTGATTGAGTCTAAATGAAAACTAAAAAGCAAATAAAGACTCTAAAAAGTTAGGGCTTGCTCTAAAAACAGTCCTGTCGTCATGCTTTACCATGAAAACGTCAGTAGCTACTGATTATTGATCATTGGCTGAATTTGTAGGATTTTGCCCCTTCAGTCACATGCCCTCTGTCTTTCGGAGTTCTGTGACACACCAAACCAATGTTCATCGCTTTACAGAACAGTATGCCTTTTTAACAAGTCTACCTGGCTACCGATTCAAGGAAAATAAGCATGCTATAGGTGCGGCTCTGTCACCCATTTAACTATTTTACCCATGCAAGCATAATAAATCCTTCTCCTTTTATACCAACACATTGCACTGGCGATGCATTTCTACCCACACACCAGAGGATGAATGCAAGGCAACAAACCCCAGTAGTGGCATTTCTATGTAACAAGCTGTCTCAGTAGAAAATGGAAAAGTCGGGAAAAATAAAAAGCAAAGCTAGAGTGTTCTACTGATTCTGCTGTGCACAGGGAGTATCTCTGTTGTGAGTGTAATGGGGATCATAATACAGGTTCATGCGGAGGATACAGCACTGTCTGCGGGTGACCATGTTTTCTTGCAGCTCCTCAATGTCAGGTACATTGTATGCATTCTGAGACTGGACAGGTGTTATGAACATATGAATAGGCACTTTCTACATAAATACTCTGCAAACCAAGTTTACAAATCAGGTGTGTAAAAAACAAACAAAAAAACAAGGAAACAACCAGGCAATCAAGAAAAATAAATCAGAGAAATACCTATTTAGCCTAATGACAATTCAAAAATAAATATATGAAAAAAAAAAAAGAGAAAAAAATCAAGTTCTCCAGTGGCACTTGGCTGAATTATCACATGTTTGGATACAGAATACACTTTCTGGTAGGAATATATTCTAGGAATTAGACAGCAGCCAACAGGCACCTTTAAAAATTCATCTGTTATTCTCTCTCAAATTGTTACTACAGCTCAATCTAAACAAATATATTGTCCAGTGTACAAGATTCATCTTATGCTTCATAATTGGCACTAGTGCACTATTTTACACATTAGCTACTACAGCTGTTTTACCTCATTGACTTTTTTTTAATGCTGTCCTCCTGGCTAGAATTACATTAGCACCTTTTACATTTGGAAAGGTTCATATTTGCAAGTGTGGATTCAACTGCGTGACAAAGAACCGCAGTCAAGTACAGTTTGTCACACTTTTTTTTTTTTTTTTCAAACTTCGACAAAAAAAGTTCTTTTTCAAATAAGGTACAAGAATAATTTAGTCACTGGCAGCCTTGATCTCGAGGACATTTCTTATAAAGCATATTGTATCGGGGCAAATTTTGCCACCAGTTTACATCAACCTATAAATCATAAATTAAAGCTCAATCCAAGATATTGCATGTAAATTTTTTTCAGTGACAGAGAGTAATAACATGGGTTACTTTACAGGGATCCATTGGGCAAGGCTGCCGTGTACAATCTTTAGGTTCAGACAAGATGCCTTGGTGATCATATCACATTCCATTTTTGTTGACAACGAAAAAAATCTAACACAACTTTGATATGGCAGATTCAGGAATGAGTAAATGCTTTACATATCTGGATGCTGGAGACATGATAGACTTAAATGCTTCCTGTTTAGAAATGAGACCCTCTACAACCTGTGTACCTCATTGGTTTTGCAATCCTCAGCCAGTTATGACATTATGGTCTTCAGTGCTAGTGTGTATTTCACTGTATAATTATCTGTTCTGCAAAAATTAACTTATCTTCTTAAGCTATATAGCATTCACATACCTTGGCACCATTGGCAAAAGTTTCTTGGGAGCCCAAATAAATGAAATAAAAAAACAAAACAAAAAAAACAAAAAACAAAAAGAACATACTTGTTTAAAGATCATTTTGAAGACCTCTTCTAACACTAAATACAGTTTTTTTTTTTAAATTTTGTATCATATTGCAATAATATCATGCTTTAGCAAAATGTTCATCTTGAGAACAATCAAAATAAAGTAAATTACTCTAATAGTGAAATAGTTTTAATTTTTACAGAGCATAGCCACTACTGCTTTTGTTGTTTTTTCCCTCCCGTTTTGACTCTGTTCATACTTTTCATGCACATAGCTCATTTTTATCCCAGGTATTTACACTATATACAAACAATACAACCATACTTCTTCGGCATTCAAACAAAACTATACAAATATTCTGTTTTTGTCTCGTACCTGTTTTTGACCCATTTTTAATGAATAAAATAATATATTTCTAAAATACAATCCCCGCAGGGAACATGTTTTTTTTTCCTACGTACTTTCAGCCTTCTTTATATACAGAAATCACTCAATTGTCAAAAATATGGATTTGTCAAACCCCTATTTTGGGACAAGCTTAGGGACCCCTAAAAGAATCTCTAAGACGTCAAGGCAATGTATGTGATCTTCCCCTCAAAAGCCTTCACAGGCTCTGAAGTTCATTTAAAAAGAACAATAATAACCTGCATGACCATAGCATGACCATTACAACACAAAATAGGCAAGTTTTTTTTTTCATCTCTTGTAAGGTTTCAGAAGGGCAGTCAATTGAACAAGCGGAAACGGAAAAAAAAAACACAACCAAACAGGACAACACAGAGATAGCTTCATTACAGGAATGATAGAGGCTCTGATGATGGTGGGCGGGTATGGATATGTAGGCCACTAAAAAAGTGGAAATGAAACCAACAAATAAAAATAAAAAAGATCAGAGGATAGGCTGAAAGACTAGACCATAAGCACACAAGCAAAGACTTTTCTTGCCAAGAAGTCATGCATTTTTTTCTTGGTAGGATTTAACAACATATAGCCTGAAGATACAGATCACCAATACATTGGACATGATGGAAGAAATACATTGGACAATATGGAACAAATTCAAGTAATAAAGTGACAATATATATATACGATAAAGCATAGTATTTTTTTTCTTTTAAGAAATTTCATCCCCAATCTGTTTCTGCGTGTTTAAACCCCTCTACATTCATTTGTAGCTCCACCCATATGTGGGCAAACTGGTGGGGCAGAGCACAGTAGGACAGGAGGAGCTGTTGAGCTAAATCGAATATCATATAATCTACAGCAGTGGATAAACGCGGGCATGTGGGTTATCGCTATAATTGATTAAAAAAAAAAATCCTTCTTTGAATGGATTAATTGGTCATTTAAAAAAAATCATGAAGTACAATTAGAGCCCAGAGTGTTTCTGCATGGTCTCTCTGTCCTCTGAGAACTTCTGCAGCAGCCTTTTTTTTTTTTTTACATCCCTTGAGGTCCTCACATGTGACAGACCACCTGTCCCGTGTTATCTTCCTTCACCGTCCAAAATCTCTTCATATCCAAAACCAAAGCAAAAAAACCATAAAGCAATCCATGAAAAAGTGCAAAAAATGCCGTGAAGCAAATGTTCTGCACCCCCACCCCCCCCTTTTTAGTTTATAATCCTATAGAAGTTGCCACTCTCCAACCAAAATCAAGTCAGTGGAAAGAATAGACGAGTGAAAAAAAATGCTCTTGTACATGTAATAATACTTGAACCAGGAACACTACTGCAGTTGGAATAATTGCAGTGCTTGCATTGATGTTTCTTTTTTTTTCTCTTTCGTTCTGTTCTCTTGTAAAATGTATCGGGTATAAACAAAAAAGAAAAAAGGAGTCAGGAGAGTGATGTCACATCGCAAGGGGGCTCTTCTGAGGGGTCTCATGTTCCCTGGCCCTTTTCAATTCTTTCACCCTGGAACACAGAGACAGATAAGCATCCATAAATAAAACATGCATTTACTCACAGGTTCATCATGATACAGACACACACATACTGTACATACACACACACGTACACACACACAAAGGCTGAACAGTGTCACACGGTTCAGCCAGAGCTATCAGAAATTGATCAGGTGAGCCCAGATCATCAGGAACTACAGCTGCTCTGTGAAAGGAAATATCAGTCACAATTGAATTAAACTTGCACTTTGGAAGGCACAAAAAGAGACAAAGATAACACAGTTAGAGAATCATTCTTACACAGAAAACAATATGAGGTAAATCATGTAAAGGTGACTAAATGAATACAGAAAAACATTGAAGTAATTATAACTAGAATCATTCTATCCTGAAACACCCTGAATATTCAGCAGAGAAACTCTCTATAGAAAAAATATGGGAAAATAAATCGATATAGTCAGTTTGACCTACTTATGAACAGCATGAACTGTATTGGGTTTTGTATATTAGTTTTTTTTTTTCTTTGTCCAACAAGATGTTTTAGACCGACAATTCCCAGAATTTCCATCTAAACAAATAAATCTAGTTTTACAATGTTAAATGAATGCATTGACTGTCAGTTTGCAGAACAATACCCTATATCTTTGGTTATTTTTTGGGAGCGGACCAACACAGCTTACATCTACTGCATGTGTTAGAGAAGAGAGGCAGGCTATGCAGATGCAAACACATGCACAAACTGTGTTGCATCTTCTCATGTTGAACCGGTTTGCTCCCTTGAGGTGTGAATCTGTTAAAACGCTAAGCTGTATTCTCAGTGGGTGGTGGAAACTATTGTTTGTTTTTTCTTACACTGTGACCTATAGCCCGCTAACCTACATCACAGCACAGCAGACAAACCTGCAACATGAGGTGGCAACGATCACACCTGCTCAAAAAGCGTGCTAACCTGTTATAAAACATGGAGCCTGAACGTTACAGCAGGTAGCAGCAAAGAGGCTAATGTATGTTTATAATAATGTGGAGTTTTCTGTGACATGGGAACATCTTTAAGTAGTTTTTTCTTCTTTTAACTTAGTTTGTTTTAATGAATCGGTGGGCATATAACTTAAATGGCATCACACAGTTTTGACAAACAGAACTAAGTGGGGTTAAATCCTCCTCACAGTCTGTCGAGTGGCTAGAAACAGAGCATACAGTTAGCCAGCAGGCACCCAGAAAGACAGCTACTTGAGAAACAGCAGGTTCATAGCATGCCTACATGTGGAAGAGCAAGGCCCATAGTTGTCACCACTTTACATGCAGCAGGAAAAAACATAGTCGAGGAAAAAGCCTCCTGTACATTTCAAACTGGCCATCTGCATAACCACACAAAGCTTAAATCAAAAAAACAAAAACAAAACAAACAAATGAACAAAATGTAATTTCCAAGGAGAGAAAGACAGAGATAAAAAAGAGTCAGAGACGTGTCTGGTAAGTGTTGCAGTGATATTGTCATTCATAAGCGTTTTGTTAGTTTGAGATTGAGGTTCTGCTCTTAAACTGAGCATCTCAGTCCACCTGTGGCTCCAGTCGGCAGCCTTCATGCAAGCAGGCATCAAGCAACAGTGATGGAGGATGAGGAGGGTTGGAGGGGGTTGGTGGGTTGGAGAGAAAGAGCAAAAGAGAAAATGAGAGAGGAAAGAAGGAAGAGAATGCCAAGGCTGAGGCTTCAGGAGGAGATAACTGCATTATTAAAGAGTGAGAGTGAGACATAAGAGGGATTTAGGGAGGAAGAAGCCTACAGAATGAACAGGTTGAGAGAGAGAGACAGAGAGAGGGAGAGAGAGGAGGGGAGGCACGAACTGAGTTGCTGAGGCTGCACTCACCCGCTTGAACAGTCTATGGTCCATCAAGGGGCTTGGCATAAACAGCAAAACAATACCAGACAGCTATTAGCACACAGTAGGCACTGTGAAGGAGGGGGGCGAGGACAGGTGGGGGCCAAAAACAGTGAGGAGAGGGAGGTGGAGCTTAGGGGTTGGGGACATTTCTAACCACCGATTGTTTTCAACAAAAATGAACACATCAAACAAAGTAGGAAAAGATAAAAGGAGGACAGAATTGTCAGACGAGTAGTGCAGCAAACAGCAGAAGTGAGTTCAGCACTGTGCAAAACTACTTAAACGTCAACAAACAAACAAAAAAGAAAGAAACTGCATTATTTGTGGATGGTTAGAAAGTCAAAAAATCTTTAATTTCTTAAATCCAATCTTTCATTTTTCATGTGTCCAACCTCATTTTTGATGGCAGAGCAATGATACCGGTCCTGCAAACATTGTCCAGAACTACGTTTTTATCCTGCAGGATTTGCTTTGTTCAACTTTTCTTTTTAAAATTTCTTTCAGGTTCAGGTCAGTTTAACATCTACTTTTTTTTCTCCTTTATACACTTTTTGTGCTTTGGTAGCAATACTGGAATATTCCTACCAATCTACCATGTCAGATAGTATGCTGGTGTGTACACGGGCATTCTATAAATTCCCCAAAACCTTTTGCATTCATGCAGCACCACATCATCACACTCTCACCCCTGTGCTTCACAGTCAGGACAATCCATTCAGTCCGGTAGTCATGGCAAGTATGCACACCATTCCTAGCCGTTATTGGACTTATAATAATTTCCATTAGTAAGCATCCATCCATGGAGGCTAATGTTATATGGCCTTTCCACTTAGGGAAGCTCATACTTCCATAAAGTGCTTTTTGACTTTTAACAATTATTTGTGGTCATGCTGCAGGAGCTGCAACCAGTCAAAGTTCATAAAACTATGTTTGTGTATTTATAACTCCTACCTTGGAGTGGGTGCTTTAACAACATGAGGAGAACTTTAGCAACCATTGTAACTGTATGGCGACTGGTCCAGATGATGTAAATGCACTGTTATCTGTTAAGCCAATGTAATTCTATTGAAATTTTACAAAGCAGAATGGACTAGTAGCGAAGCTCAGGGTTTCTTGAGCCTACCTGTGACAGAGAAATGACTGTAATTTATACACATGTATAAACTGGTGCCTGGTTGCTATGTGTCTTTAGCCTTATTATCTGCAGTAATGATACAACAAGAGAAACCCTTTGAAGGTAAATGATCCTTCAGGGAGCTGTTTAGCCATAACTGTTAGCATACTGATAATTCTGTGGAGCTAAGGTACTACTATGGGGCCTGTATTTTCTACATATACTTTGTGAAGTATCTATATTGGATCCATAATAGGAAATGATGCAACCATTGAAAAGTGATAACATTTTAAATCTTCTGGTACTTAAATAATATTCCACAGGGTTGAACTCACTTCTGCTGCCATCAGTCTTTTTTTTGCTGTGTTACAAGATTTTAATTGTTTCTGCATTGTTTCTATTTCTCATTATTCTTTTTATTATGTAAAGCACACTGATTTGCTTTTGTGTATGAAATGCACTATCCAAATAAACTTGCCTTGCCTTACCAATTATTTCAAAGAGATATTACTATTTCAGACCAAGAACCATCCCTTGCAGTAAAACTGAGAGTAAACTTGTATCTGGAATGTAAGCGTGTGAGTGTGTGAGGCAGTGTCTGGGCCTACCTGTGGCGGCAGCGTCGCAGGAACCTCATAATCTTTCTGGCAGCCTGATCCTGCCTCTTTGTGAGCAGACTACCTCTGCAAAACAGCAGAAAGAAGGCAAAATCTCACTGTGCAGTCCAGAACCATCTCCAAATATAGTGACGTGTCATGATAAAGTAGTCTCTTCATCAAACTGTTTGTAGCAGGATTAACATATTTAATCATTTGGCCTTAATTCAGCATAGCCTGAGTGTTTACCTCAGTTTGTGCTGCACCAGGGCAGCAGCAGCCCCACGGTGATGGGGCTTCAGCCTGCCAAACTCCTTGTAGCTGCGGTAGTATTGCTGAATGAGCACAGCAGCCCTCTTGCTCTGCTGGAACTTCTTCTGTTCGTGGTAGCTGCGGAATTTACTCTGGATAAGGATGGCGGCCTGCGTCATCTTCTTATAAAGTGCATACTGCAAAACAACAACACAACACTATGTCATGCTTTGCTGTGTGTGAACAGTACAACGGTGCTATAAAACACAGGCAACACGTTACCTTCAAGGCTATCCATGTTAGCTTGTAAATGGGAAAAGGGCAACATTATGAACAATGCATTCAAAAGTTCCCAGACTCAGATGTCTGAAACTCTTTGGTGCGTTGCGTTGCCTACCTGTTTGTATTTCTTGTAACAACGTTGTATAACAGCAGCAGCTACTTCCTGTTGCTCTCGGAGCGGCCGTCCCTGTTGGAGAGTAGAGCGGGATACGTAAGAGGTAATAGAACCTGCTTTTTTTCCACAAGGATATTCGTGGCTGAGTCTTCCTGAGGTGTCCTGGTGGCTAGTATATGAATCCACCCTGGAATAAGACCACGCCTTGAGGGACCAACCACCTGTGAAAGGGTGGAAGAAGTACGCTCCTGCCCAACAGAGAGCCACCTCAGTACCAGCTGGCACACAGGCACAAAAGACAACTGTGGATGAGAGTAAACAGTTTGTCATATTAAAACTCATTTAAAGTATCTGAGGAGGTGGGTAGGGAGTTCAGGAATGGGATTGGGCAGGGGGGAGGGGGGGGCTGGTGTGTGGAGAGCTAGTTAAAACAAGCAGAAGCAGGCACCATACCCCTTACTTGGAAAGAGACAAAGACAAAGATTGAGTTGGAGCACATTAGCTTAACTGTGTCTAAGTGCAGCAGGGATATGGGGACAGTGCAGCTCCTCTAAGCAAGGCCATGCTCTGCTCAAGCCACCTTTCCCATGCTGAAACCACAGGGGAATTTTTTATATAGTTTCTCTTGATTTTGTAACGTCGTTATGAGCAGAGGAACAGAGAGTGAGACAAAGATAAAGGCTGAAAAACATTATCAGTATTAGGAATGATTAGAAACAGTACATCGCAAGACAAAATATGCAGTAAACCATCTCACATATGTCGAACTTTGGGACCAAATAAAAGTGATCCCTGCATACACCAGAGGCCCCCCCTCCCCCCAAAAAAGCCTTCTAATTATACCAGTCCTAAACCTGCAGCCCTATCTGTGAGGGCTACAGCACATACAGCATGTGGGACCTGAGGCCTGTACCTTGTACTTGCGGAAGGCAGTTTGGACTAGGCGGGCAGCCTCGTACAGCTCTCTCTGCTCTGGATCTGACAGAGTCAACTGGGCCAGGTCTCGCTCCACTTTGCTGTTGGAGGCATTGATGAACTCACTCCAGTCAGCTGCGGATGGGACCATCGACCTCTCCAGTGGTCCCTCTTTCAGCGGAGACCCCCCAGGACTCAAGTTAGGGTTGGGTGATGGGGTCAGAGGTTCATTGTACAGAGATCTGAGGAAAGAAGATTATAGATTACAGTTTTAGTTTCACAATTAACAGAATTTTTTTCTTTCTTACATGAACATTTAGAAATTCTTGCTTTCAATAACAGATATAATAATCTCCTTCAGAAGACAGAAAGTTGAGCTCAGCCGAAAGCCTTTAAATAGAAATAGTGATGGAGCACACCCACAGCTGGGTATATATACCCTGCATCATGGTACTCCTCACCGTAAATGTATGATGCTTGGCAGCTGTTCTACATCTCCCAGGTAGTTGGCCAGCCAGTTCATGGTGTTACTGACCCCTGATGTGTCTAAGGGCACAGAGTCCGCAGCGGTGAAGTTCTCCCTTTTGATTCTCTCTGGCGTTGCTTCAATGATGTGCTCCGCCAAAGTCATCATATTTACCTGTTTTATTCACAAAAAACAAAGATGACTGAGGTGAGCACTCATCTGGTAAATTTGCACCACTGTGGTGAGGGCACATAGTCTACTTATGCAGGTTTAATTGCTTGGCCCGTTGATAAATATGTTGGCTTTAATGACAGTGCAGAGGATAATAATGATGACAGTGATATTGCTGCAGGCTAAATTCTAAATCCAGCACTTCATCTATTGGAGCAGTAGTTAGACTGATATAGATGGCTGGAAGGATCCCCTGGCTGCTCAAGAGGATCAATGGAGAGAGTTTATTATGCAGTGATGATCATCAACAGAGTACCAGATTGGTCTGTTGTATACTGCCCTATAGGAAGCCCATATTAATTGGGTGGCAGGGTACTGTGATGTCAAATCTGCCTCATTTGGTGATGATCTTGTTATTGATGATTGCATAGCTCTGCAGTATGTCATATGAATCATTTCTGATAGTACACATATACACATATATTGCTCTATACATCTATACATACCTGCATTCTTCAACTAAATCTTGTTAATAGATATTTCCAAAGCAGATCAACTAAAAGTAACACTCCTCTGCCAGAAGTTTTGTTCCTCATATGCATGAAAAAAAACTGTGTAGTTATTTTAAGTTACCATATTGGGATGCAGCCTTCTACAGCCTCATCAGTTGTCCCCAAATGAATACTTTTTGCAGCACTTTTGCCAGATTCAACAGACACATAGACAACCGAATACATTTTTTCACGCTCACCTGCAGGTCGTCCATTTGTGTGAGACAATCCTGGTTTTCCAGATCCTCTCGATATGATAGCAGTTCTGAATCAGCCATTTCTCTGTCCGCCATTACCAGCATGCCGAGATGTTCTCGTTGCCGCAGTCGGTTGACCAGTTTCTCCTTTCCCAGGCTGCTGCTCCCACTGATCCCCAGTGCCTTCCGCCCCAAGCTGTTGCTGGAGAAGCTCTCTCTGGAGGTCCATCTGGTTGTTCCAGTACTTCCTCCTGTAGACAGGCCTTTGTCTGAGCTCAGGCCTTCTGCGGACAGACTTTTAGTGCTTGTGGACAGCTTGTGGAGCTGTTGCTGGTCCAGACTCAGAGGAACAGACATGGCCTTGTCAGGCCGGGTTTGAAACAGTTCTGGGTTGGGTTTATGCTTTTTAGCTAGTGGAAGGTCTCTCTGGCCCTCGCTGCTGTAGTAGTTGGAGGGCTCTGATCTGGGCCTTCTCAAATCTGCAAAATAACACGATGAAAATTAATTGGCTGAAAAATACATTTACAAGAAATATACTTTAAATAAGAGATTTTCCACCAGAAAACCAGATTTTCCACCAGATTTTCCACTGCACCGACCTGGATTGAGGCTGGTGGTGCTGGATGTGGTTATGGTGGTGGCAGGAGCTCCTTTCTTTCCACTTGGTGCTACTATGCTGTCATTTGCCCAGCTGACCATCCAGCTGTCTGTGGTGGGAGCATCAGGGGCTGGGGAGAAGGACATGCGAGTTGTGGGTGGCAGAGGGGCTGGTGGCTGCTGCTCTTCCCTCTGTAATTGCTCCAGGCACTCAGCCAGTTTGGTATGGCCACGAGAACGCGCGATCGACAGGGGTAGGCGACCCAGGGAGTCAGGGATAGCCAGGGCACGTCTGTCCCATTTGTACAGAACCACCGCTGCTTCCAGGTGACCCAGCGCGCATGCCCACATCTGGATGGAAGCGGGCAAAAATGTTATACAAAAAGTAATCACACAAGCTGGATATTAGAGATTTTTGCTCACAATATCAGATGTTAAATTAAATTTTCTTACAAGAGGGGTGCAGGAGAAATGATCCACATTGAGAGGGTCCACTTCTAACTCCAAGTCAATACTGTCAGCATGCTTAGTGCTGGCATACAAGAGAGAAAACAATAAACATCTCACTTATATCAAACAACTCAGGACCATCAAACATGTGGAGATTATTTGCTTCTCACCGCCATTTGATGAGTGTTTGAATGAGGGTGGCGTAGCCCTGGCCAGCAGCCAGGTGAAGGAGTGTCATGCCTCTGAAGGTCTTGGAGTGGATTAAGTGTTTGGACTTGGCCCAACAAGCTCTGCTCATCATCTTCTCGCAGACCACCACGACACGGCTCTCGAAGGAGCTGCTGGCCTGCGTCTGGCCGGATACACACTGACACACATAAATAAGAAAAGACTCATCGTTATGATCATCATCGCCATTCTTTTCTCGTCAACAACAACTTCATAAAACAATGAATGGTTTTCAACAGGATGTATTGGTGTAAACAGCCTGATGTGCTGTTTTACCTGAGACTGGCTGTTGTTGCCTCCACCTCCTCCATTGCCTCCTCCACCTCCTCCTCCGCCTCCTCCACCACCACCTCCTCCTCCTCCCCCTATTCCTCCCCCAGCTCCGCCACTCCCTGCACTGCTCGACTGCTGGTGGCTGGCCATCTCTGCCATCCTCCTCTCCATCTGCTCCAAGCGCTCCAGGATAGACATTCTGAACTGGTTATCTGGGCAAACAGTAGAAACACAGAAGAAGAACACGTCAGCACACAAGCAGCATCAACTGTGAGGGGGAAAAAAAGCCTGTTTGCTAGTACCAGCACAAACAACCCTGCATCCTGACAAGACAAATGATCACACAGTATGCACCACAAGCTGCACCAATATATTGCTCTGAGGAGATTTGAGACTGTTACAGGGAGTTGAGGCATGCCATCAGCCATTTCAGAACAAATACACAAGTCAGGAAGCGGAGGGAAAGGTAATTACACATAGAAATCCCACAATCACATGAGAGAAAAACAAAGCATAAGCGGATACCTTCGTCTAAAGAACTGGCTTCACAAAAACTCTTCCAACTATATCAGTCATCCACTAATGACTCCCATCACCCGACATATTTCACAGCTCTTAAACACTGCTGCAGCAGCCTAATGGAGGTTGAAAGACGGGCCAAAGAGCGGGGGCATGTTAGATGTGCCCACCTTTTCACACATCACTTCAGACAAGCTCAGGGGTGGGGGGCGAATGTACCGCTGAAGGCCTTCACCAACTGATTAAGTACACCCTGTTATAGCCCTACTCCATGCACGTGTTTAAAAGCTGGACTAAGAAGCTGACAGTATGGAATAAATCAAAACTTATGCACCTATCTCGGGTCCTTGAAAGTCCAGCCTTACCATACATCAAGATGGATGGAGACCGAAGAGAATTTAAATTTAACAGACAACTACTACTTTGTGTTGAGTGTCAGTGAGGGGAGTTTCTCTGCCTCTTTCTGCATCAACAAAAGCTGTTTTCTACTGTATGTCAGATCTATCTATCTATCTATCTATCTATCTATCTATCTATCTATCTATCTATCTATCTATCTATCTATCTATCTAT
>JBBBVU010000014.1:5766511-5783837 GCA_037177055.1 Atherinosoma microstoma
TCTATCTATCTATCTATCTATCTATCTATCTATCTATCTATCTATCTATCTATCTATCTATCTATCTATCTATATGTATATATAATATATAAAAACTGCAATAAGTTAAAGTAAGCCTATAACATGCAGGGCTTAATGAAGCATTAAGGAAACCCCCGACCATAAACACTCACCTACACACATACAACAAGCCCTTGGTGAGTATGAGTGTGTGTGTACACACACATAAAGGATGCTGTATACAGACAGTGGATTGGGATGGGCACAGAGAGCCCACTGCAGCAGGGAGTATAGAAGACTGCATTAGCATTCCCCATTTAGCTACTATGAGGCCGTTTCTGTGGCAACCTGCTGCCGAGCGGTAACTAGGCGACAGGAACATGGCTGTGTGCGTATGGCCTGCCTGTGTGCTATTGGCTTATTGATGAAGGGGAGGAGAAGGACTCAGTACACAAGAAAAAAAAAATATGTAGAGAGACAAACAATGAAAAGGTGATCTATAAATCTTTTCCTGTTTGCTCCGCCCACTGTCATTTCTGAGCTTCAATGCCTCAGGTGGGGACCTAATGACTCTAAGTGGGGAGGCTTCACAGCATGACCTGATGACATTTGTGCTTTCCACTACCTTAGCAGTCTCACCTAAAGGCTTCATGGGGAGCTAATGTCAGAGTGAGACCTCCTATAAGCCACAATAAAAGAGGTCAAGTAGCTTCTCTCATCGGGGCAGAGAGGCACAACGCCACAATGCCACTGGCTGCTAAATGGCTGCTCTCAGTGACAGGATGCTGCACTGTGAATAATGAACTGAAAGAACAACAATGAGGTCCCTGCCTTTGATTGTTGCGCATGTTTTTGACTACCTAAGTGAGCGCGGTCCGATCAGCAGATCACTCAACTCAAACAGCTGCTCGGGGTGTTTGCAATGCATCCTGATATGTCGGATCTATCGTCACCATCAATGAAGTGGCTTGTGGAGGCTAGAGAGGTGAAGAGTTGCCAGCCTACTCTAGACTGAGTTCATCTGTTGGGAGGGGAGTCAGTGGGTTGAGATAAGTCACAGCCCTAGAACTTGCCTTGATACAAGGGTTTGCTCTCCCCTTCCCCTCTGGCTGATGTGTGGGGGAGCGATACAGACAGAGAGACGGAGAGAAAGAGGGGGGATAGTTAGCAGTAGGCTGACATGTCTTTGTTCAGACCCAGTGCTGCAGTGTGCTGCAGTGCAGATGATGTCATCTCCACCTGCTGCCTGCTGCTCCAAATGCGTTGCACGTCCACTGCAGAGGGAGGATGGGGTAGAGACGAGTGGGAGGAGACAGGGAAGGGGAACAGCCAAACAGCGCTGGAACAACACTGTGACGTGATTAACGCCCTCCCCCTTTCTGGTTTACTCCCTTGTGACGGTGTGTGGTAGCAGACGTGGTCACTCTCACACATTTAGGGCAGACTGTGACAGGTACATTTTAAATACATTTGGCTGCAGCAATGAGACGGACCAACGTTGCGTTTGAGAACTGGTGCTCAGTCAACTGAAGAGGAAACTTAGAGCTGAAATTACACAGATCGGCCTTTAAAATCCCAGCTGAGTCCGAGAGAGTGAGACTTATTCTCTTTTTCATGGAGTATTATGAGTTGTTTTATCCTCTTGATTGTCTATTCCCATCCAAACTGAATACAAAAAAGGAAACAAAAACCTTTCCAGAATAAAAAACAACTCTGATTTGCATGCATCTTACACTGCTGTGTACCTGAACCCAATCCTGCACAGCTTATCTGTTGATAGTGTTATCTAGTGAAAGAGTAGGCTTCATTTAAGCCCCACTCTTAAACAAAGGCCCATTACAAAACACGGGGGGGTGCCTTTTAAATTTACAGCAAATACTGATAAATGATGAATTGTCTTCCTCTTACTTTTGGAACAAAAACGCCTGAGGGGGATGGGAAAATACAACACTACAGGTCTTTAAACAGAGTAAAAGCTGCTTTGGCTAAAAAGGGATCTCTGCTTAAAGAATGTTAAAAAAAAAGAAAGAAAAAATTAATGAAATAAAAAAAACACAAGAACCTTTCTGACCTATAAACCACATGAATAATTTTGCTGGTTGTCTTGGGATTGATGCTTGGCAGAAAATATTACTAGTGTTTTAATCTTGGGAGAGCCATTGATCTGTTCCCCTGTGGGGAAGTCACAAGTCAGTTGTAGGAAGCCTCTTTAGCTCATAAGCACCACAGCAGGACGTCTGACTGCTGCAGACTCAGAGATGTCCCTGATAGGTTGGCTGTTGTGGCTCATGGTGACTCTGTTTTTTAGCTTTTCTCAAAAGATGTCAATTCTCAGATTGAGGCAAAGAGCAAAGGACTTGTAAAATGTGCACAAAATTTTGACCTACAAAGGCCTGTCCCATCTGATTTGTCTAATCTCTGGGATATGGCAGCAGCTCCTCATGAGGCAGGTTGATATACACAAGGATGAGGGCAGGAAGGACGATGCAGCTTATTAAGATACAGTGGAGCACAATGGGAGTGAGGATGGACTGCAGGGAAAAGGGAAGACAGAAGGAGAGAGTAAGGACAGAATGGAGAGGACAAGGGTAGGGTGAGATGAGAGGACGAAGGAAGATGATGGAGAGGGGTAAAGAAAAACAGGAGGGGAGGAAAAGGGCAGGAATTATACGACATGCCAAGACAGAAGGCATCAGTGAGACAGGCTGCAGAATTCAGCTATGTCAAGGATGAGCACAAGAGAACTATTACTGGAGCTTTAGTGTCTTAGAAATAACTCAGCGCTTGTGCACACTCAGATGCCCTCTATTGCTACCTTGAACTAGTAAAATATAGAGGTCAACAAAGCTGTTGTGCAGTATATATCAACATACACCAGAAGGTGGAATCATGGACAAACTAAGTGAGAAAGCACAGTTATCAATTAATCATGCTCTCAACAGACTGTTTGTTATTTTAAAAAAAGGTAGCTAGCTTTCATCCTAAAAGAGCTTACAGGGTTACTGAGTTCAGGTAGGCAGTGAAGGGACATCTTTAATCTTCACTTCTCAACCTCTGCTTCTATTCATGCCAGTCAAGTTCAGAGCTGAACCTCATTATCTTTCTGCAGCCAGTCAAATTCTCACATGTAACCCTGTGGAAGAACCAGAGGCCAGCCTACCTTTGGGTCTTTCTGCAAGCTGATTGACAGGGGCTGGAATTTGTGACTGTGCAGAGGAAGGGGCCACACCATCTGGCAGCAGCCCTCGCAGCTGGAGCACATGGCTCAAACACACGCAATCACTTCTATCAGTTATTGTAAGAAGAGTGATAGCAGAGGCTGTTAACTGCTCCAAGAATAAGATTTTACTGCATGTAATAGAGACATCCGTGTTTTATAGATAATCTATAAGTCCATCCATCTGCTATACTGTGTATTCAATTTGGGGTCGTGGGCGGGGCAAGAGGCAGGGCACACCCTGGACAGGTGATCAATCCCTTCAATTTATCACATGGACACAAACACTCAGACAAATTCTTTCACATTCACATCAGGTTGGCAAGTCTCATATCCAGTAAACTGAAAAGGACAAAGCTGGATTACCTGGAGGAGCCCCTATCAAACATGCAGCACATGCAATCTATACAAAAACAATAAAAAACAGCAAAATATGACCACGCTCATAAAAATGTAGTTATAACTTCTTCTTTTAACAAAGTTGAAAATGATCTTAGTTGTTTTTCCTTCTCTTTAAATTCACAATAAATCTGTATGAAAAAGCTCCTGTTGCGTCACTCATCTTACATATATCAATTTCAGTCCCGTGAAAAGCACACAGCTTTGCTTCCAGCATCTCCATTTAAAGACAGAGACAAAACTTTAACCACTGCCATATTACTGCTACACCTCTCCTGAAGTACATCGACCAATTCTGATAGTAACAGGTGGAAAAAGAGCAACTTGCACCAGACTTTTTACAACCATACTCCACTATCAAAATGGTTTATTCCCTATAACTTACACAGTTTAGTTTAATATCTGCAAACAAAGTTCAAAGTGCCTCAACACAGTTTTTACTCCCTCACTGGCATTTATCCAGATATATAGGTCAATATCAGTAGAGTTGGAACACAGAATAGATACGTTGTGTCAGTCCGAAGATAAAATGCCAAGAGGGTGCACTATAGGGATTTACTGTCATCCTCTGTCACACTAATAGAGTAACACAAGTATTGGCTTTTTGACTTGGACGGAGGAGTAGTTTGATTTTCTTTTTTTTAAATGGCTGTTCACTTGACAGAGTAACAAGAGGATTTCATTAGCTTCCCATTTGCATAAACAACCATACTACTTGACACAAGAGCTGCAGGCAGACCACAAATAAGAGATGAGTGGAGAAATTATTTCAAAGGGGAATCAATCTAATATAAAAACCCACGACTCAAGGGACGAGACTTCTCCAAACACAGTTGGGCTAAATGCCCTCAAAGACAAATCTGCCTGTTCCGGCTCACCTCTGAATCTTTTCCAGCATGACAAATCATTGTTCAGTATTTTTCCACATGCTTTAATCGTACAAGTTAACTTATTGTTCATGTATTCAATCTTAGACTTAAAATGTTCAACTTTATTAGTTTGAGACTATGGAACAAACAATTTTCTATTTTAATCATCTCATCTAATGAGTCAAAGCTTCCACCTGCCCCCAAGCAAAAGTACAGCAGACTGGCTTATGAATGAGAAGAAAAACTTTAAACAACAAAATTAATTTAGCTAGAAAGGAGGAAAAAGGAAAGAAACACAGTGTGGAGCTTCTAACAGCAGATGTGGACTGCATAATTCATATTTCACAGGGATGACATATTTTGAGTTCTGCACATACTTTAAAAACTCACTGAATATTTTCCTTATAACCCCAGTGACAGAACTGCACGTGGAAGAGGTTTGGATCAGACACACGTGTTACTGTATTACACCTACAATACTTAAATGAACTCTCTATAACTTTAAATAACTAAAGCAACACCAACTGTAAGGGGAAAAAACAGCCACATTATGTATGAGTCAATTAAAGTAAGACTAACTGAACTGAGAAAGTGGGAAAATGTGAAGCAAAGCAAAGTTTATTTATAAAATACAAACTGGCAAGTCAAGGTGTGGAATGAGTAACTTTCTCATGCTCCTGGGGTAATCTATCACCTCCAGGTGTAAGCACTGAAGCATCACCTGCTGTTACTCCTTTTATATTAGCACAACTAGAAGAGATGTTACACAAACTAATGAGGCTACTGTTATAATAAATACTTACACTGCATTTTCTACCAAAAATGTGACAGACTGACATATTGATTCCAGTTTTATTATAACAGAGGGAACTATAAAGTCCTGCCTACTACTCCTGCTACAACCACTACTTACTAATTACATTGCTAGCACTACTGACAAACTTGAAATGCTTTTTGTGCAGATTCGCCAAGACACACACTGCTCCTACTATTGCCAGCTTGAAACTATTTTGGCTCAAAGTGGCGACAAAAATATTGTCAGTTTGTAAAACAACTGCATGCACATGCATTAAGCTTGTGTAAGTTAAGAAAGCAAGACATATATGAGAACTTCATAGATAAGCAACAGGTAGATAAATGCATGTCTGCTATTTAAAGTCTGGAAAGCTCCAGGAGAGCAAAGTCTGCAGGAGTTAAAATGAAGTCCCTGTGTGCGGATGTGTGGTGCTGAAACGGTGGACCGCCGTAGCAACGTTATTTCTAGGCATGTGATAAGGTCAGCGCTGCATGCGAGCTGACTTGTGTAACAACAGCAGCGATAGTTTTCACGCGCTGCACACATGGTCCCGACAACATCAGCGGGCACTTAAGGATGCGACAACCCCCCAATGCAATGCGCTAGACTACAGCAACTATACCTTGCGCTCAACAACACGTGAAACTGCACTTGCAGCAGCTTGGGTCACACTGACCCTGTTCAGACAACACACATACAACTATCAAGGAAGAAAGAGGGCAGGAATCCAGGTTTTTATTGCATGAAGCATAAACACTCGGGGAAAAGAGGAGCAGTGCAAGTTAAAGAATGTTTTAGTTTAAGGTGCCTTGAAACGTGTAGCACAAGTGGTGAGTCAGGAGTTGGTTACTCTGCGCGCTGCACTGAGTCGCATCAAACACTTAGAAAGCATGTGGCTAAAACAGATTGATTTCTTTCCAAACTCCGTTACAGCTTTTGACACCGTTGGTCTGCAGTAAGGCACAATAACTCAGCATGCAGTGCTCAAAGAAACCTGGAAGTTTTGGCAAACACACGGTACGCACAGAATATGGAAGCAGCCCAAAGACAACACAACCACAACACAGCACAGCACTACAGCCAAAGGTTGAGCTTAACACTTCTAACCTTCTATTTTATTATCCATTGGTAGAGTCCACCTCAAAGCCAAAAAACACAGCCCCTTTGTCTGTTAGGAAATGCAGGTGTCATTCACTGGCATCCTGACCCAGAGGAGTCCAAACAAGGCTGCATTTCTCTCAAATTGTGATTTTGCCCCGACAGTCTGGCGGCCAGGCTAAGGTATGATGTTATAACGGAGAAAAATAAAAAAAACTGTTTATATATATCCTTGGTGTAGACTGAATCTCACTCTCAACAGAGCACTCGTCAACAATAGAACAAAGTGAGAGAAGAGAGCGACGTGAGGGAAGAGGGAGAGGAAGACCGCTCATTCTCTTCCTCCTCTAATAGCCCCCTCCTCCTCTCCACTTGTTTCACCTCGCACACATGCACACTTTCCTATAGTGTCTCTAGTAGTCGCCGCTACCCCAGGCTGCAGTAAAATGACTAATACCGACGCTAGGAAAATGTTGTGCGCACGTGCAGCCGGTAAACAGACGCCCTAATTCCCGTTTGTCGCCTCCTGCACGCGCCGCGCTGTTGCTCCCAACAGTTCGCTCCTTTTCTTTCCTTTTCTTTTTTTTCTTCCTTAATCAGCCTATTGTTATCATCTCTGCCCCAAAACGAGTCCAGCGGATGCAGCCGGCTCTCCACGACGCGTCTCGCTAGTTTGTGCGCTTTCGCGGAGTCTTTCCCCACTCTGGAGAAAGTCAGTGCAACCCCCTCAAAGCGCGCCTGGCTTCGCCTTCTACCATCAGCTGCCGTCTGAGGCTAGAATTTGTTCATTTTTCGGGGAGTTTACCATGTTTACCCAAACACGCCCCCTCCTCCGCGACTGCATTGTGTGTAGGGTACACGCTCTGCAGTTTGTCATGCCGGTGTAGTCCGGCTGAGAGTCAGTTCTGTCACAACGCTCCACTATACTGACGGTCAGTATGTCGCTGTGCGGGGATGTAATTTTCTAGTTCCCAAACGAACCCCTCTCCCTGGTCGGGTCGTGGGATCTGAGCTCGGGGACTTAAATTGGGGGCGACGAGAGTACTCTGCAGCTCCGACAGCTTTCTCTGTCCTGCCCATAGCTTTCGTACCTGCAGTGCTGCAGAGAAAAGCGCCCCTTCCCCCACTCTGCATTATGACAAATCAAGGCAGGCAGGCAGCTGTGCCATTAGCACATCATAGCACAGTTAGTCTTCCATGGGAGAACAAACTCACAGAGATGATCACCACATCGCTGAGGACCCACACAAAATATTTACACGTCTGGCACACAGCCTAATGGAATCAGCTTAGCTGATTTAGTCTGACAGCTGCAAACCTCTGACGAGGTGACAGAGACCTTGTCACATCAGACTTTTTGAAGCGTCTGGTTGTTGTTATTCATTTTATTGCGCAGCGCTTCTTGCCTCGTCTGTTGTGCCTCTCTACTGGACATTATCGATGTGATGAGTGCACATAATTACACTCTGCCCTACTTCTGAAACAAGTCACACGATGAAGCTGCAATCCGTGATGACAAGAGCAAACACCTCCACACAGAGCCCAAACGTTTAGCCCACCTGTATACATCTTTATGTTAACCCACGTGGATATTTTTCTTTCCTTTTTTTTCTTTTTTTTTGCGAGCTCTGCGCAACAGTCGCTGTCCACTCTTTGTGGTGCTGAAGCTCTCCGTCACACACACACACGCTTACCCATTAGCTCCAGCTCCTGGAGGTCCATTTATTTCTGAGAGTAAAAAAAAATCTTTCACATGTGTAAAACAAGCATATTTCATTACATCACCGCAGGTAGGTTTTTCATTTTGACATGGATTTCTGCTCTTTCTGCCACCCATAGGTATACACACACAGAAACTCACCTGGCTCACCATCAGTTTGCTTACACATGGAACAAGCATAAAAGCTGTAAACAACTACACCCCTGGTATGTCTTTTTTTACACTCCTTTGTCTGATTTTTACTATTTGTTTTTCAAAACAACTGAAAAAACTACTTATTTATTCATTTTATAACTGAACGTATCACAGAATTAAAAGCTGGACTCCAAACCAACACAATAGGTAATCGCTGCTGGTTACTGCACATCTCTGTCATTAGATAAAGACAGCCTACTATTATGGAGCAGATTGGAAGAGATGGGAGGCAAGGAGTTAATGTAAGTAAGGTAATAGGGTGGGCTGTGTTTTCCCTTAGACAGTCAGCTCCTCCTTAACTGGTTCTGTGAATGGGCCAGGGAGGCAGTAGGGTATGAATGGCGGAGGGATCTACTGGTGCTGCCATGTATGGGAACTGCCATGCAGGTCTCAATTACTCACTCCCACTCCCTGAAGGGCCGTCTGCAATGCAGCTGTCCTGTGAGCCCGTGCTTCGCTATGCCCTACTTTATCCTGTCAATGCTCAAACACTGCAGCAATATATCTCCCAGCTGCAGATGCAAATACACAACCACTTCCACGTGCAACGCATTCTGGTGAGCATGCCAACAGCAGGTCTTCCAACACACACACTTGACTTGACTGAATGGTAATTTGCCAGTTTGGTAACATCTAACTTTATAAGTAGAAGACGTTTATAAATGATGCTCTGAAAATCTTTTTTGTTTTTTTCATCATTTCATCACTAAATTGACTTTGAAATATACCTCTTAGATATAGCACACATCTCAGAATAAAGAGGAAAATGAAAATGTGGAAATGTTACATTCAACACATCTAAGTATGAGCAGAAGTCAGCTTTCCTACGCTGATTTCAGCTGGTTATGGGGCATGTCACAAAAGTAATAACATTATTTTCTGATATAATGAATACATATCAGGCAAAGTCACAATAATTATCTATTAAAAATTCATAATCACTGATGGGAATAATGGCATTAAAATAAACGGCTTTGTGAGCGACACAATTTTCAGTAACTAATTGCTATTTCCATGGTTACGGTGCCATTACCGTAAATGACAATAAAATGTGGCAGGTTACTATAATCAAACCCACTAAAGCTGTCTTCACCTGACCCTGGTGGTGGCTTAGGGGGTGAAACAGCTGCATAAGTGCTGATGAATGGCGAAGGACGAGTAAAATGTCACGGGAAGCAAAACAGAAGCAGACTTGGGCAAGTGTGCGCACCCAAACACACATACACAGTCACACACACAAACAACCGAGAGACACCCGCAGCTTCGGTGAGCTCAGAAAATACCAAGGTAGCATTTTTAAACTGGGAGCACAGACATTAATTTTCTTTCACCGAGATAAAAGGCAAGAACGTTATGTGAAATGCACATTATGCCCCCCCCCAAAAAAAACTACAGGCCAAGAAAGCTGGTGTTGATGATAGAAACTCACATGAAGGTGCCACATAAGCGCCACTAACAAAGGAGATGGAGCCACACCACTTAAACAGCCTTAGTGTAGATCAGTATACAATGTTTTCATTTATTATATTAAGTTTCCATTTCACTCATTAGTCATGTCTAATATTCACTTTTATTATAAATCATTGTACATGCAGGAAATGTTAACCCTTTGATGTTCACACAAAGAAAAAAACAATGGAAAAATGTACAAATCAACGTCTTTCAAAAACAAATAGATGAGATAAGAGTTCATAATTTAGCATCAATAAATAAATGATGAAAATTTAAGCATTGATGTAATAACATACATTAACTTTCAGCATTACATAACCAAACCAAATGGTAGAGTTGGTTTACTTCCACACATTTTTAATGAGAATAATTGTTGTTACTAAAACATTTGCTATACTAAAAGGTAGAGCAGGATATGAAAGGGTTAAAGGGAACATATGTGTACGCTACACAACATTTACTTGCCCTGGTAACTAGTTACTTTCATAATGCTGTAACACAGTTACTTTTTGGGAGAAGTAACTTGAAAGGTATAAAAAATATAAGTTTAAAGCAAAGAAAGAGAGAAGATTTGTACTGCCCGATTCTCCAGGAAATTCAAAGTTACAGGACATTTGAAGAGCCAGATCAGTGGATTAGCAGTGGGAAGGGAGCACAATGCAGTTTATATACAGGAAACTTTAATGTGTAAAGTAAAACTGATAGTAAAAAGAAGAGAATACAGAATTATCTCAAGAGAAGGGAAGCAAGTACAAATAATGATGGGGGGGACCTACCATCCAGAGAGAGCCAGTCGTGCTGAGATGATGGCAGTGATGGAAGAGCGCGGGCTTTGTACTCAAACACCACAGAATTGGAGATAATCTGGTTACTGATGGCAACCTGTAGCGTCACCAGACCTGTATCATGAGCTGGAAAATGGAAGAGATGATGAGAAGCCATCATTTACAGAATTACACCAGTTTACCCAGCGGTAATGCCTGGTTCAGTCCAATTCTTTACTCTTTTGTTTAAAACAACAGTAAAAGTGCTTAATTTACATGAAGAAATTACTGTTTAAATCTCATTTTAATCATAAAATATGACCATTAATTCAAACAAATGAACTGTGAAACACGACTGATACAAGAACAGGCTTGACCCTTTCACCTCTGCTCTCTTCTTAGATGTATGCAAACTTTCCCATGTCTTTACCTGGGCAGTAGCAACGCAGCACCCCTGGCTGGATGAGGGAGGCTGGGACTGAGATCTGGTCAAACAAGCAGCTGTAGTTTGAGCTGGCCTCCTGCCAGGGGCCAGTGATTAGTACCTTAACTCCCCCCTGAAAACAAAAGCAATGAAAAATGAACAAAGTTAATGCCAAATCATCATGCCAGGCTCATGAATTCCTGAAAATAATAACTACTCTGCCATCTAGAGTGGAAAGATAGGAACAACACAGAGGTAAGAGGAACAGCTCCCTTATATTAATCTTTGCCTCCATCGTGTGGATATCCGGTGTTATTTCAGTCCACGGACTAAAAAAAGAAAAGAAAAGAAAAAACCTCCACCAACACTAACTTCAGACGTTGTGCATTTAAGAACAATTTAAAAGCTTTATATGGGAAAATAAATCTATTTATGCTTTCAGAAACATTAACATTATTTATATGAACTAAGCTCCTGTTATTTAAGTTTTTTCTTATGTTTGTCTTGTTTTCTCCTTTTATGTTGTATTTTTATAAGATGATTGAGATATTTGATAGATTTTCTACAATAATCTGTGCTTGAAATTGTTCAATAAAAAAAGGGGGAAAAAACTTAAATGTTGTGCTGCCCCCCTGAGGCTGAATGAAGGTATTACATGAGACATTTTTGAACATTTGTATTTTCAACACTTGCTTTCCAGACCAATCTATAGAAAGCATCAACAATTAAGTTTTTTATCAATCATAATATATCAATGGTTTACTTTTCAAAAGCCGTGTGCTAAATAAATTTTAGACTTATTAAGAGTTGAATCTATGATGGCCATTTGATGGAGACATTCTTCTTTTTCTTTGATTCTTTTACACACAGTAAGGGTTTAATGAATCATTATTGTTTGGGATTATATGGTCATCACACTGCCTTTGATTTAAGGGTTGCATGAACTTACAGTTTTAAAAGAATTCCATCTTTCAATCCAAATCACTTAATTGATGAATTGATGTTTTTTTCTTCACTAAAGAAGCAAAGTCAAGTATAAATAGCAGTTCTGTCAATTTAATGACAGAAAATAAGAAAAAAAATCAAGTCAGTGTATCAATTATGTGTGACTATATAAAGGCTATTTAGAAAAAAATTCTATCTATAGTTCAATAACTTAGTTTCTGAATTAGGTAAGCCTAAATGCACATTTTTAATACCAGCAGCTAGTACATTGTTAAGATATTTTCAGTGCTTTCCATTCTACTAGTGAGTTTAGCTTCAGTATCTTTTTAATAACTTCACATAAATCCCCTTCAGGTTGACTTGTTGCTCTGAGCTGCTTCTTAACAGAAGTCTGCGTGCTTTTTTTAGACCTCACTTTCTCCTTGGCTCTAAGAAACTCAGCCGATCATCGCGGAGAACACTCTGTATGTAGCCTGAGAGGCAAAGCCTGTGGCAAAAAGTCAGTAAAGAGCTTTCTGCTGCTTGTGAAGGTTATTGCTGTGAGGACACAGTCGTAACTGCATGAAAGCTGGATGAGTTTATCAACATTCTTCTTGAGTCAGTGCTTTTGTCATCTGGATTATGACTGTAAGAGGACAGCTATGAGATTTCAGCCAGAAAATCAAAGTGATCCTGTGCAAGTGAAAAGGTACAAAAATAGGATTTGGAGAAAGGAGATGGACATGTCCTCCTGTCTGCTGTGGAAAATAAGCTTTGGTATAAGTGACAAGAATTCAAGCTGACCACAGCTGCAGTTGCTTGTGGGCAAAGTCTGCACCACATTGTTTCATAACTCTAGAGTCCATGGGATAGGTCTACCCATCTTTCAATGTCCATATTTGGATGGTTTTTTTTCAGACAAAAGTTAGTCATCTTTTTCTCCCTTATTTGAAGACTGAGGGTGACAGGAAGGTGGGTGGAGAGAGAGAGATGAAGATATGTAGTATGCAGTTCATGAGGTGCCACCCCAACAAAATGAGTTACAGGGCTTCCCATGTGCAATTATTATGATCAATGTGTAATTCATCCTAAAGAGAGCCTCAAACAAAGTTAAGCCTGGTTGTCACATAATGTACAAAACATTATGCTTCCATCTTTCATGCTTAGGGACTCAAATTTTGAATAATTGATCAATAGTGTTTTGGACACTTTCTTTTTATTCTTGTATTCTAATGAAAACATTTACTTCATTAAAACACAAGAACTTTACATATCCAAGCGAAACCTTTGCTAAATACGTGGAACTGCTCTTAATTAAAATCAGAGTTGACTTTTACACATGTGTTGAAATGAACTCTTGTGGATAACATCTCAGTAATTAGACAGACACTTAAATGCCACAAGTAAAGAGAGTGAGGAATAAAAAGAAAAACAGTGAGAAATCTGTCACTCACCTCAGGATAGGACCACTCCGGGGAATAGTCGGTGACCATGAAGAGGCGACCTGTGGCCTGAAGCATTCCCAGAGCCCCCTGGGCGACAGCAGCAGAGACCACCTCTGCGACATTCATGTAGGACAATGAGCCTGCTTCTCCCGTGTTGCCACCTGCTCCAGCCCCTCCACTTAGAGATTGGGGGCTGCAGCAAGGTTGAAGGCACAGCTCTGAGGGGCTGTAGCCAGAGCCCCTGGCTCCTCCATCCTCCTGGCCTTGTTGGGGGCCCCCTCCAGCTGTGTTCTGATTTTCAGAGCTGTGAGATGTGACAAGCTGGTGAGCATAGAGGGCCCCTCCAGTTGACATGGCGGTTCCACAGCCATCCACTGAGATGAAGTCATTGATGAGGTCCGAGAACTGGTTGCCAAAAGATATGTCAAAGTGGTCGAGACTGATCTCCATGCCTGTTCCTCCTGCTCCTCCATTACTGGCTGCTCCCCCCAGGCTCTGGTGGGTTCCCACTGCGTTGTAGAGTCCTTGCACCATGCTTGCACCTTGGAGGAGAGGCTGCAGCTGCTGTTGCTGCTGGGCTCGGTTGCCGCCATTACTGTTGTTGTTTCCATTATGAATTGTTACCCCTTCTCCTGCGCCACCCGTCCCTCCTCCTCCACCGTCTGAAGCTTGCTGCAGGTAGTGCTCCGCTCCTCCTCCCTCTCCATTTCCTGCTCCACAGGCCTGAATGTGATCTCCTGGCTTGAGCAGATTCTCAGCTCCATTCTCCGTAGCTCCAGTCTGAGCTGAATTCACATTGCCAGGTTGCTCTAGACCAACCACTTCTTCGTGCTCAGAGCCCAGCCCAGGAAAGGTCCCCTGGTACTGCAGCAGTTGCAGAGGGCCAGCCTGGCCGGGTCCCTCTGTGGGCGAGCCTCCGTTACAGTTGGTCCTGTGCTGGGATTGATGAGCCTGATGGTGGTGATGGAGGTGGCCATTGCTGCCAGGGGAGTCTGTTTTCACCACCTGTAGCCCCATGTAAGCTCCAGAGTCATGGGAGTTGTGCTCCATCAAATGCGTTTTCTGACCCATGCCTGACCTCCCCTGCTGGTTCTGGTTGCTTTGAGAAGTATCCTGGAGGAAAAAGCTTGGTGATCGATTCTGGTGTTGCATGTGAGGACTGGACAGGGCCTGACCGTAGCTCACCGTGGTAGCACCGGATGTATAGTCTTGCTTGGCGTCAATGGCACTGAAATCCATCTGCTCCAAGGTAGTGCTGGGACTCAGACCCCCACCAGATGGAAGCAGAGAGCCTGTTGCAGTCAGACCAAGGCTGCCCTGGCCTGACCCAGCACCAGATGACACAGACACCCCACTGCCACAGTTTACTACTCCCCCCACCTGGTAGCCACTCTCTTTAGCCAGCTGCTGCTCAAAGGACGTGTCTTCTGTCTTGATGTTCTTCACAAGAGCTGAGCTGAAGGTGTAGCCATTGTCGGACATGGTGGGGGAGCGCTGGAGACTGCCGTTGGTGTTACTGCTGCCACCAGAGGAGGAGGAGGTGGAGGAGGTGTTGCCCTCTGTCTTCATTGCACTACCGCCATAGGTCTGGCCCTGCTTGGGGTTGTTTAGGAAGCAGTCAGGGTCAAAGTTCATATTAGTCTCTGGGATCTTGATGGTTCCAGCATCCAGACTGCTGGTCAGCACCAGTTCCTCAGACACACCAGGCGTACCCAACATGGACAGACTGTCTCCTGCCGTGGTTGTCCCAGGTTCCCCTACTCCTCCTCCGGGGAAAGCAAATTTGTGACGATCAGCGGCCACAGACAGCACCAGGCCCTGTGAAGCAGCGTCTGCACCCATCAGGTGGGTGTTGGGACCTCCAGTAGGAGACATGCTGTAGACAGGGTCCCCAGTGACCTCAGACATAAAAACACTCTGGGACAGGCCAGATATGACAGAGGCCACATGACTCATCCCTGTCACCACGGGGCTGTCGGCCATATCTGGATCGCTGTTGAGGCCACTGCTGATGGAGACAGGGGAGTTCTGCGTGGTGTCAGGGACCTCGACCTGGTTGGTGGACGACACCTCTGTGCTGTTCTGGTGCAGCAGGACAGGCTTGTGGACTTTGCCGTTCCGTTTCTCCCTGGTGCTGGCCCCTCCACCTCCTCCCCCGGAGCTTTTCGCTCCACCATGGGCACTGTGCTCAGTCTTCCCCTCAGATACATCGTTGTTCTGTACCTCAGAGTGTGCGCTGCTGTATCCCCCAGAGCGGGGGTCCACTTTAGGGGAGATAATGCGGTGTTTGGCGCTGTTGCATTTGTGGTGCACACTGCTCCCTGCACCTATAGGAAGAAAGAAGCAAAAAGAGTTTGCAGATTTGGTTGGATTTTTTCATAAAAAAGAAAAAAACTGGGCAATGAGACTGTTTAATGTACAAGAACATAGATGGATCATCATTTTGCTACAGTACTTTTTAGTACTTTGTGATGACAATTTCCCTCAGAGTGATAAAAGTAGTCATCTTATAATTATACGGTGTGTGACGTGTATGAGGCTTTGCATGGCTGTCATCCAAAAAAAAGGGAAAGTTGTAACAGAGGGTGTCTTCAGAGGATATGTATTTTCTAAATAGATAAATACGAAGGTGCCAACTCAACCGGGGTGGGTTAATTGAAACATTTTCAACTAAATAATTGATGAAGTTTCAGGGTTCAAAAATAGTATACTGATCCAAGAGTCCCAGAACATTTGCTCTCATCCCAAAAATATGGGGAGTTGACGAGTTTCGAGAGAATTGTTGGTTTAACGGGGCAGAAACTGACATGTAATGTATTTTTGTGGCAAAAATAAAAGGTATACTTAAAATTGAATTCCACGTAAATACATTTAATAATACATTTAATTTCTCGAAATATTAGAAGTTTTTTTTTTTTTTTAAATCTTAACAGTGTGCTGGAGTTGCAAATGGGGCATTTTATAATCAAATATGCACTGATTTGCAAAATGAAGATGCAAGAAGTTGTTACAGGGATAAAATAACTCAAAATGTCTAAACTGACCTGTTTATGGATAAAAACCTGAGGATATAATCACTTTTTCTCATATTCCAAACTCCACATTCAGGACGCATAATGACTTGTTCTTCAACATGCACACAGTACTGTATCTACCTTTAACTGTATGTTTTTATCTTATGTTTGGGGTTTCTTTCTGAAGGCACTGTTCATTCATAATATCCACAGTGTGACTATTTTTGGACAAACATTTGGTGTTCTGTTACAATAAGTGTTGAAATAAAAGTAGGACAAGGACAAGCACTGTGGTGCTGAGCCTGTTTTCCTGGAGGACCCCCTTTATTGTGCTTTCATTGGTTTGCTTTTTCTGTATGAGACCTCGCCTGTCCTTTGATGAAACCAAAGTTAAGGTAGCTGTCAAGATACAGCCTTACTTTCTTTCTTTTAAAATTGTAAATAGAGATGAATTATCTGCACTGTGGTGTTTCTCAAACATGTTTCATTATGAAATGGTGTGGGAAAAATCAAGGTTACCAGGATAGACATGGACTAGCTTCACTAGCTCACTGACCTCACTGAACTACACAGTATATAGATGAAGACTGATTGGATGCATTCGGATTTTTGACTAAGGATATACATTTTAAAATATTGCTGTGTAGCAGATTTTGATGACTCCCATTTATTCACTTTGGGACTTGGTTTCAGAAGTTAGTGTCTTTTTAGGCTTCAAAAAAGCCAGTTACATATAAGCAAAACATCCAAATGCTAAAAAACTAAAACAAACAAAAAACTAAAAAAGCAGATACAACTCAACTTGACTGTGTGAACTGACCATGAACAGCCAAGACCTAAAAGAACCTGTGTGCTCTTTGGGGGACCCCAGGTTGAGATTATTGTAGCAGCCTAATGCAGAAAATACTAATACTTTTTCTTTTGCTTATTTGCTTTACTCAACTTTGTCATTATTTGCAAATCAGTGCTTATTTAATCAGAAAATAGACAATATGCATATGCATGGGAC
>JBBBVU010000014.1:5783937-5800127 GCA_037177055.1 Atherinosoma microstoma
TACATACAGGTCAATTTCTGTCCAGTTAAATCATCTGCTCCCTTAAAGTGCACACTTTTGCAACACATTTTTCAGAAATAAAATATCCAAATTTGAGAGTAACTTCATCTCGAGACAAAACGATTTAATTTGACCCTTACTCTGTAAAACAACCATAACTTAATATATAACTCCCACATGGCTCTCATATTTAGGATATCTTGCATACAAAATTTAACCAAATACAAAAAGGAAGGTGGACAAATTGAGAACATTTTTTTAACATCCAATACCTCACAAGTAACTGTTTCTCTCTTAATAATTGCATAAACATTTAAGTTAAGACACTGACAAAAGATCTCATAATGCAATAATAATACAATTTCTTTAAAAAAAATCAACTAATGTCCCTTGATTTCACTAGGAATCACCTTCCTTTTAAAGGCCTCTGCCACCTTGTCGCAACCATGATTCTAATCTGTATCTTTATGGCTTTTTTTCTCGTCTCTCTGAATCATTCAGTTCTCTGTCCCACCCACTAGCCCTTACCCAGGGTACCCGTGCAGAGGCAGTTGTGAGTCCGGGGAGGTGGCTTAGTTTGGTGGCTGTCCAGTATCTGTTGCACTAGCTGCTCCACTGAGAAGCCAGAGCTGCTGTTCCCATTGCTGCAAGTCCACTTGATGCCATGAACTGCCAGGAGAGAGGAGGAGACAGAGACGTCAGCCAGCCCAACAGACCACCAGCCACGCCAACCTCCCGCCCCACCCACTGTCCTCCCTGTCTCCCTGCCAGTATACCTCATCCTGCTCAGTGTACACCTTTCTGAAAATACCAAAGCAGATAAGTTCATATTTATGATATATTTTATGGTGGAAACGAACAATCCACTCAACAGGCCTCACAGTTTCATCAACAGGATCTAAGTGGCATTTTCCTTTTGTTTTAGACTTGCTCTGATACTGCTTAATCACACTTTAACACACTTTTCCCGTGTGTCTTGTATTCTTGACTTTACTATAAACTCAAGCCCTCTGTTAGACTATTTATCTCCATTTTGCCTCTCTCCCCCAAATATCTCAGGGCTTGTTGCTACTCCGTGTGAGTGCAAATGGTGACAGCAAAATTCCACCTCCTGACCTGTGACCCTACTCTGATAAGAGATATTTCTGGGCATCACTAAGCAACTGACACCACATCTTCTGCTGCACCAAGCGAGACAGAGAGGCTCTCTCCTGGAAAGTTCTCCCTCCTTCCCTCAGTCATACCTCACTAGTTCCTCCTAATACCTTTCATTGCTCCACTTGTCAAGCCGCCACCATTTCTGATGAAACAGATAGTGGTTTTAGTGGCTGTAAGGTGGCGGGAGAGACCACCTACGCTACACTGCTCAGGCTCTCAACTGGGAAAAAGGTAATATTTTAGAAGTGAAGGACTATCATTAGAAAAAAAAAGACAGCTTTAATTCAAGTCCTACATTTAACTACCTCTTCTGGTTAAATATGAAAGAGAACAATTAATAAAGAGAGCGCGATATGGAGCGTGTAAAAAAAAACACAGAGAATTTGCTTAGTGCATGTCTGTTTGCACTCGAGATAAAAGGAGATGGAAACGGTGTAAGATGTCGAGGCTGCTGCGGATTAAAGACAGAGCTAGTTAAATTCAAGCGAAAAAAAAAAAAAGAAAAGAGAAAGCTTGGAAGGATGATTGGATGACTGCGATGAGGATCTAACTTGAAAAGGTTTAAGATCTTCTGGCAGATTACAGACTGGTCACCAGCAGATGTCAGTAAAGCTGCTGTGATCAAGCCGAGATCACACGCTCCCCAGACGACTCAGCTGTAGCAGCTTATGGAAACATTATGAAGCTTTCTTCTACCATGAGTGAGCTGTAAAAACACCAGACAGCCAATCTGACAGCGAAGCCTCACCTAATGTAAATTTAATTACAGCACGAATAATTGTTTGTGTCGGGAGATTCCACTAAACGATGCGTCTTCAGTCACCATTAACCTTTTGACAGACGTAATGCAAACAGCACAAATGACATGATGCTAATATTACTAATAAAGACATAATGAGGATACTGGCATATGAGAAAAACGCTGTTATTTCTTTGGCTTTCTTTGCCAAAGTCAGCACAAGTTTCCATCCAGCTGATCTGACTGAAAGCAAGAGTGAGAGCCTATTGCAACAACTTACAGCCACCAAGTAGTGGCATGCCTATTTGTCCTAACAATCTTGTCTCCTCTCTGCCCTAATCCCACATGCCAGATTGCTACAGCCCTACTCATCTAGACGAGTGTCATCCCTGGGGGCTCTGGGTTGTTGACATACAGTTACCACCGTGTCTGCCTGTCTTCTCTTCTCACTGAGGGTTATATTCCAAAGCAGACATGACAGGAGCAGTGCCACAAGGTTTAATTCCAGGCAACAAGAGTGGAGGCATCAAACAGCAACCCAATCATATGATCATTCTGATGATTGCATTCTGTCGTGAGCAGCACCAATGCGGGCTTAATGACGAACATGGCTGATCTGTAGGGCACGTTCCACCTGACTGCTTATGCACTGCTGGAGACAATGTGGGACAGAGGAGTACAATCGTTTACACAATAGCCAGTCGTGTCCATCTTGCCTCGTTCTGTTCTTCTCTGGTCCTGTCTGTCTCGCCCGAAGACCGGCCTTCTGTCTGTGTGAGTGTTTGTTAAAGCCGCTCATGCGCTATCTGTCAGGAGGCTGGGGGCATAGCTGCGGAGCGCTACGTGTTTATTGCATTAGAGCAAAAGAGTGAATCAAGCTGGCTGGCTTGTCTGTGGAACTATAGCGTGACTGAGCAGCGATGCCACTCTCTTTACCCTCTTCATCCACCCTGCCCCCTTGCTTCCTCTCCTTCTCATCAAACACCACATGGTGTTAAGGATGACGGGGTCATACATGGCCATGTTTCACAGGGTTTAGACGTGAACCACCGTGAGCGAGCATCTGCGGAATGCGAAAATGTCGGAGAGTTCGCGAGTATGTGTGAGTGTTTTGGTCATGGGAGACGAAGTAAGCCCAGCTGATCCATGAAATCCACATTTTTCCGTTGTTGTTGCTTTCTTCTTGTGCGATAAAAGGTGTCGAATGTTCTGTGCTGTGAAATATTGCGGAGAGAATACCAAGAAGGAAGGAGGAAAACAGAAAGGGGCAATTCTACTGCAAAAGTTGGCAGTGTTGTGATGATGAAAGTAAGGGTGTGTTGACAACGATCAGCTTATGAAATAGATAATATCGTTATATAAGAACAGTTTTTGAACATGGGTAATGTGAATATCACACATACTACACACTATGAGAAAATCATGCCTTTTACACTCAATATGCAACTATGAAATTCAAATGTTTTTCATAGGAATTGCAGATTTAGGGAGGAAAACTTCGCCCCCTTGATACATTTTTTCATCCCTTATGGAATGTGAGTTACTCTAAATTAAAAAAAGCTTGAAAGATTTAGGTCAGTCTGGTAAAAATGCATGATATGGTAAGAGCTAATTTATGATTTAAGATTAAGCAACGCGTGGTTAATATGGCATGACTTCATTGCAACTGTCTGCTCCCTTCATTAAGAAGAGGGTTCGACTTATCACAGGTCCACTAGATGGCAATGTTGTTCCATCGCAGAGCTCATGTTGACATGCCGAATGCTCCAGGAGAAGGAGAGAAGAAAATAGAGGAGAAGAAAGACAGAAAGCACAGACGGAAAGCAGGAGAGGGAATTCTTGCTCTTTATGTAGCCCCCTCATGTAGCCTGGCAGCTAGAAGGCATCTCACCCTTCTCGTCCCAACAACTGCCAAAGTTAATGACTTCACGCATTACTGCAAATGGTGCTTGATTTTTACATTAAGCCACAGATGTAATGAATACAGTAGGCTTTTGTTGCTCAGTAGCTGTCCTGAGGTAAATCTTTATGTGAAAATGTCCTAAAACTAATGCGGTAATGAAGGCAACAATACAGCCTAGGTCTCAGCGATGATGGCTTGGGCTGCCTGTTCAGTATGCAGCCAGCATGTGTGTGTGATTGTAAAGCTGCTGACACTTTCCTCTTCACCTGGCCACATCATCAATAATTGGCCAACGGAATATCAGTCACTGCTCTGCTGGCCTCTACCAGACACACCCGAATTACTGTCTGGTTGTTAAAGTTGTCTTAAAAGCTCTCTGAAAGATTTTCAACACTCCATAAAAGTCCCCTTTAGGCTATCATCATCATCATCATCATCATCATCATAAGACAAAACCCTTTCTTTTTCCAAAACATTGCCTCAGTCTTTGCCCAGGTGTACAGAAACTCATAAAAACACACAATGCAACTCGCTGAGCATTAGTATAGCTAATAACAACAGGGAATGGTCCACTGAAGAGGGAGGGAGACAGTGAGGGGTGGGAACAGATTCTAACTTTCATGCACTAACATGAATCAATAACCAGCCTGCTGCCCTCTGCTTTGACTGCCTCCACGGTCCAGACAGAGGGAAGCTGCACTTTAAGTCTGGCCAGACTGGTGCCAGAGGTCAAGGGGAAGAGCTGAACTTTAACCCTGGTGCAGCAGACGGCTCCAGGAAGAGGACACTCTCATATAACACTGCAGGGATACTGAAAAAAGGTGCTCTCTAGAATGTGGTGCTGAGGGCACTTAGTGCAGCTCTGAGCTAATCGGACTGGATATTAAATCCTTGGACAAAAAACACGAACATGTATGTGGAGAGACTGTTCAAATCTTTTTAGCAGGAGCAGGAGCAATTCATACTAAATGCGTATTAAAGGTTATGAGTACATGTTTGAGGTTTGGAGAAACGTGATCTGATGAATGCGCAACTCTGCGTAGGATCAGAGAAATACTCACACATGGGCTTGAGTTGGCCAATCAGCTCCTCCTTGGTCCACTTCGCCCATTCCTTCTTGTCCGTATTGATGGAGCACAGGATCGGACCACATGGCTTCCCGCAGTCCTCAATGGCTGGAACATTCAAATAGTGGACGAGCACAATATCAGGATTCTGTTGGGAAAACAGAAGAGAGTGTGGGGGTGAATGTTAGATGAGATGATGGAAGGGATAGCCCGGTGTAGGGTTTACCAGCAAAGAGCTGAAGAGGTACATAGATACTGTAGCTTAGATGTGAGCTTTTATATGTGGAAAATGACAGCTGGGAGGTTTGAAACACTGCATAGTAACTCTCACACAGCCAACGCAGCCGGAGAACAGAAGAGGAAATGCACAGCCCTGAACACAGCCAGGGAGCAGAACAAATCTGGGATCAGAAATCGACAATAATCTCACTCATTATGTGACTGCCTGTATCTCTGTATCTCTAAATGTGCGCGCGATGGGATGAGAACCCTAGCGTGTGTAGTCATTTACATGTGTGCACTTGTAACGTGCATGTGTGTTAATTACAATGTGTGCTCATGTAACACACTTATGGCATTTTGTCAAATCCTCCCACATAGTGAGATGATGCCCTCAATTAACTCTGCCAGTATTTACCAAGTCAAACCTCAACAATTTGCTGCCTGCAAATTGTCACTAGGTTACCTCTGCAAATTCTCTAAATTGACAGCTTATGAATAATAGGTACTGTTTAAAGGAATGTTGTGCAGGTGTGAATAACACCAATCCACTTCTGTAATCATAGAAAGCTTTGATTACCAAGCACTCACACAAGGAATGTCCCTGTTTCGGGCTTCTAAACGTACTATAAACATCCGCCTGCCTCTAAAGTCAACAAGTTTAATACTGACTATGATTAAAACTGATTCGAACTATTCATTTACACTATGAAAACATATAGAGTACATGCCCAGAAATATCTTTAATCTTGTTTCAAAGGAAAAACCAAAGGCAAAATAAACACGCAAAACCATACGAGCATTCGTGCGTTTACACATCTAAACAAGAGGCAGGAACAGACAAAACAACTCGCTCTCTGATGGAGAAAAATGCTGTGACAACATGTGTGCGTGACTGCAGTTTGAGGCTTCATCAGTACTAAGTGGCAAATAAATCAAGGTGCTGCTACTGTAGGTCTTCGCTCCCTCTCAGCTTGAACCATTAATCTGAGACGACGCCCCCAACCCCCCCATCTCTGCTTCGCTGTTACATTAGACAGGGGTGTGGCCTTGACAGGCGGATACACAAATACTTTGGTGAAAAACATCCCAAATGTACAAACAGACTAAAAGCATCTCTGATGTGTCAGGGCCGTCATATCTCAATAGAAGGTAAAGCGGTCTCGGGGAGACAGATGACCTTTCCGCACCACTTCTAGCACAAGCTGGAGCTGGACATTGCAGTCTTTCATCTCACTTCTTTCCATGTCCTCTGTCATTGGTACGGACAGTAGGTGGTGACTGCGGCCCTGTTTGGATGGAGATGGCGCAGGCGGTGTGCGATGCCCCCAGATGGCACCACCAGCTGTGTCAATAGCCAAGAGATGCCCTCAATCTTTACTTGAAATGAGAGCGCAGAATGTAGACAGCTTCATTCAATTATGAGGGGACAAAAATGAATGTGGACGTGTGAGTGGGGGAAAGGGGACGAGGGGGACGAGGGGGTGAATATGCACACTCAAACACACGGCGCATGCTTAAACACATGCAAACACACAAGCACGGACGCACAAAAACAGATTGAGCAAGGACAAACTCATTAGCATAGTGTAACAGACACTTATAAGCTCACAAGACACACAGGGGCTACTTGAGAACAATCATACACGTGGTTACGCACAATCTCCTCCATTCAACACCCACACTCCCAGCTGTTTCCTACCTTGTCACACATAGCTACACAAATATGCACGCACACTGAAAGAAATTGACCATGTGGCAGCCTTACAGCTCATCCAAAACACAAGCCATTTCTGTGTTTTACTAGAAGAATCTGCTATCTGTTGTAAACCGAGGAGGAAGCCAGAGGCGTGTAACGTCTGGAACTTTCACTCTCCTTTCCCCGGTCTGGTTTTACTTCTTTCTTTTCTTTTACTTTACAACATATTTAACAGTTCTCTCCCAACTCAGGCCTACCTCGGCTCTGAGAGGAAAACAACACAATGAAAATGTAAAGCGCCACATAAATCTATCAGGATGGTAATTTAATTTAATTTCCTGCTGGCTGCTTTCTTTTTCCACAGTGTAATATCAAGAGTTGGTTCTCCAAGAGGAGAGGGAAAAGGCTGAGGGGGAACTTTTTGCCTGGATAGTCTTTTCCAGAGAAAATGAGATCTCATTAACTTATTGATTAATTGTGCAATGTAGTCTTTCGGTTGTTTTTTCTCTCATTTCCCATGCGGGTCTCAGGGCAGTTTTCCAGCCTAACTTCCGCAGTGCTGGGGAGGATTGGGATACAGTTGCAGGAACCTGTGGTGTGCAAAGATTTCAGGCTTGATTATGGCAAGGTTTAATGCCCTTAAAGATATTTAAATTCATATTCAGCATGCAAAACCACCAGAGAGGTGTTGGATTGGTGAAAGGCAATGATCTCAAATTTGCCTTCAGGGTTATAAGTACCTATCCAGTGCCGATTTAGTCTGGAGGTTTGCAAATAGTGATCACATAATATATCAGTTTGATTGAGGTTTCTCTTTCATACTTCATTTTAGTTACTTGATAAATGCTAAATTTCTGCACATTCTTTTGTGCATCATATTATGTTTGTATATGAGCTCAAAGTGCATGTCAGCATGTGTGTGCCAACCATTCCCATGTATTAATGTGCGAATATATAATGCACGCCTGTGTCTAGCCAACATTTTGATGTTGCTGTGTTGTGTTAATGTTTACTACGCCTCCCCAGAACAGATGGATAGATGTTGAGCTAATTACTAGCAGAGTCTTGGGGAGTCAGCCACGGGGGCGGAAGGCCTGCTGAGTGGGTGGTGGAGCGCCTTCCTGCCCCTCATTTCACCGATCTCAGTCACAAACACAGAAATATACCAACATACAAAGGCACGTATGCATATGTAAGCTCACGCACATCCAGGCACGCGTAGACATTTGCGGATTAAAACAAAATGCACAAGACGTGTCAAAAAGGACACATGAAAAACACACATGCATTTGTGATATTCAAGACATCGCCATCGCAACCGAAGGATAAAGGTGCTGTTGTAGCCTGGCAACAGGTTTCTCTGGCACCCACACACTGAAAGGCAGCCAGTGCTCCAACGATCTCTCAGTGACTGCCTACCTACCTCGTCCTGGAGTCAAACACCTTGTTCTACTCCAGAAGGAGGAAGAGGGAAAAAAATGGAATCGCTAATGGAACTAAAGACAAAGACGCGTTGGATGTTAGTGGAGACAGATACAATGACCTTCTACTTTGTGTTCAATGTGTGATAGCGACTGTGCATGCTGAACCGAAGGGGTAGAACTGTACATTTATAGATAGAATCTGCCATGAGTGGTCAAGGCGTGTGAATGCTGTCTCATTAAGTCTCTGTGACCCTGCCACAAGCCTACCTCTACCTTGGAGCTCCATGTACCCGCTACCCCAAGTACAGCTCATTAATGACAAAAGAAAAAAAAAGAGGTAAAGGAGAGAGACAGAATTTAAGATAGAGATCTGTAGAGAGACAGAGACAGAAGGAAGAATGAGAGTAAGAGCGCTTATATTGTCATTCAGGCAGCTCTGCTCCATGATTGTACTCTACCACAGCAGGCCTCGCTTTCACAACTTGTGCACAGGAGCGATAAGAACACCATTAACATGAAAGGATCTTAATTGAGAGGGGATGCTTCAAGGAACGTGGATGAGCCAGGGAGTGCAGGGGAAAACCTTGTTCCACTGTGATAAAATAACCCACAGTGAAGAGTGGGGGCTTCAAAGCCCGTCAGAGCAGACATGGGCCCAGGTATGGGGAAAGCCTGACTTTCCACTGCAATCCCAAGAAATGGTGAGAACATTTTTTAAAAAAGAAGGAAAGGAAAGACACAGTTATTCATAGCAAAACTGAGCTTGCAGGCTATGGGGACATCCGTTTCAATGAAAAATATGATGAAAGCAAAAGAAGTCAATTGTTTTGTCACAAACATTCTGCATCAACTCATAAATAAAGAGGAGAGAGGTGTATATCTGTGTATTTTTTGTTTATGAATGTTTCTGTGCCTTTGTATTTCAGCCTGCCTACATTATATTATAAATAGCATGTGAATGAGAGTCAAGAGGCATATTTCTGCATGTTAGTTGGTGTACGTTCATCAGTATGCATGCAGGATGAGCGCAATGAGCTGTGAGTCTGAGAGCATTGGCTGCATATTCATGCTGTTTGTGTGAGGGATGCATATTAGAATTTGTGAGAGCTTTTTCACATATATCTGCGCAGTTTTGTGTTCACATGAAACACCTGTGCATCGGATTTATGTGTTTCACGTCCTGCAGTCATGGTCCACTGAAGAAGTTCGAGGGGTGATTAAAGCCTTACGCGCTTGGCTATGCGGGGGCAGTTGCCCTGGCGGTGGCACGGTGATGGATAGCATGGTGTGCCAGTCATTAGGCAGCCTCCTGGCCTCTGGCACTGAGGTTGCACTCTTAAACACCGCCCTCCCCCGCCTGTCCCCAAACACCACAGCTCATTTCAAGGTCAACTGCCTCTGTGGTGCTGTAAGTTCACCTCCACAAGTCGCAAGACTTCTTCCTTTTTGTTTGGAACCTTTATCGTTCAGTGCCAAGGGGTATGTTTTGGAGTGTGGGGGTGGTTGGCTGGTGCCTTGCCTAGTGCCGACACACAGAAGCACAGTCATGCGGAGGCAGTGCGTAAGCACACACATACACATACACAGGCTCACGCGCACCGGGGTAAACAAAACTCCACGTCAAACCCTCCCAAAAAGGTAACAAACAGCCTGAGGCTCCTGTTGAGGAGGCAGCGCAAACCTCTGTTTGAACCTGCTTCTCTCTGGGTCGTCTATGACATACTCTTTGTTTAAATGTTCCCAGTTTAAAACACAGACGCTCTAATTGGAGTGTCTAGAGTCAACGCTCAACTTAACTGCTACTGTTCACCCTCTACTGCACTCAGCTCTCCACTTACTGTGACAATGCCTCAGAGTGCCAAGCTAAAATGATGCTGGGATGTGTATCAGTCCAGTGGTAAGAGACAGTTTACATAGTGGTGTTATTTTTAAAGCGCTTTACCCCATTTGCCTCTTTCCAAGATCTGTGAGATGAATGGCAGACCAAGAAGCACAGTAGGAGATCCCGATGCTGGCAAGATTCATACTCCACCTCTTTACCTCCGCTATCTCGTGCAAAGGCTGGGAGATATGAAAGCCAGAACTTGGAACTTTTGAGGAACAGGAAGAGGCCAGCATGTTTGAGCGTGTTTCAGAGGAAGCCAGGGGCTGAGGCCTGTGATGTTTAATTCAGTAGCACATAATCACTCCGATGGAGTTGAGAGTGGGGCTTTAAATAACTCAGCTTAGAGGGGCAGAACTGCTTCACTCTGTGTGGGGGAATGCAAGTCGAAGGGCGTGTGTATGTGCACTTGTGTGTGTGTGTAATTGTGCTTATATGGGAGTGCATTTTGCAATTCTTACATGTCTGTGAGAGTGCTCCTCTATTTCTGTGTGTGGCTCCTCCCAGCTTTGAAATATTTTATTTGTGCCATGCACCACAGTAAAAAAATAAAAGGTGGAGTGCGTTTGTTGCTTTGCCAAGCATCTACATGCATTACAATAAAAGTGCAAAAGGCCAGTGTTCAGAGCCTGAAAGAGGAGGAGCATTCTAGATGCCAAGCAGGCAAACTTGGCGGTAAGCTGGGCAGCGAGGCACTGAAGGCCTTTTAGCTGCCACAACTCAGCTCGCAGTTTACAGCCTACTTATTCATCCTAAGGCCCTTACAGAACACACTACCTTCTCCATTAGTTATGGTGGTCCCAAGTGAGAGGCCCGGCTGCCCTGGGCAAGCTGAGAAAGGGCCATCAGGAGCCCATCCAGCTGCCATAATAGCCTTGAAAAAGCCCATGGCACTGATACTAATAGTCAGTGGCCATACAGGTGACACTGAGTCACACATGAGTAAAATGAGGCTGGGGAAGTTACTGAGCCCTCTCAAATGCAGGGAGAATTCAACTGTGTCTTGTCTCTTCATGCTTCTTTTCTTTCGTTTCTGCCTCACAATAACCTCTCAACCTCTGGTTTTCCTGAAGTCTTTTCCAATTGCTTGCTCTCTCATTTTCCTTGCTTCCTCTTAGGGCATAGTGCAATTCATTTGGACGAGGAAACACAGCAAACGCCATCTCTCTCCGCTCTCCCCCTCTTCTGCTCCCTTTCATATCAGCGCCGGGTCGGATTCGTTTGTGTGTGTTGTCGTTCTCCCCGTGCCAGTCGACAAGGCGTGCTATTTATGTGCCTCTGCCCGTGTCTGCGAGTGAATCAGGACTTCACAGGAGCAGCCAGGGGAGTGAGATGTGCTGGTGCATTTCTAAACAGGGAGTCACAGGCAGGACTGAAGTGTGTCCAGCTGCAAGACAGGCCAAGCTGGCCACAGTCCCCCTCTGCGATAGCTCACTGAACAACAATAGACAACACTGATTGTAAGCACCAGCAACAATTGTTAAGCCTGCAATGGAAAACTCACCCAGTCAATAACTCTTAGAACATAAATGCACTTAGATGTAGCTATGTGCACTCACAAAAAATGCATCAAGAGGCACAGAAAGAAAGATAACAGCAATAGCCACAGAGCTGCTGAGCCTATGTGCTCCGCCAAACATGGTGAGGGGCTCATTATCATTACTGGGCTGAATACTGGAGCAGAACCTGAGCTCAGCTTGGCAAGACCTCTCTCTGGAGACACACGCACTGGCTTCTGCACACACACATACACACCACATAAATGGGTAATCAAACGTCTGCCCCTCAGGGGGAAAAAAAAGCTCAAATGGTTTCCTAGCAACCAATAGTGTATATTGGTTCCACATGAAAAATGAAAAATAAAGACAGTGTGTGTGGTTGTTAGTGAGACAGAATGAAAGAATGAGGTTGAGATAAACAGTGCATATTAGAAAGAGATAAAGGGGTTTATGGGGTGAAGTACAGAGTGGTCAGAGATAAGAGGCTGTTTTATTTGTATATGAAAAGAGACAGAGGGAGAAAGCGCCACCAGAGGTCTGCCAATCTGATCGACAAACAGCATTTCCCCAGCCTCTCTGCAGGGGCAGTGTTGACTGCGAGTTGATCCGAAGTCCACAGATAGTTGAGGTCACGGGAATGTGTTGTCAAATCACAGCTCAGACAGAGATCATCATGGGAATAAATAAGTAGCTTACACACTGTTACAAATATGTAACGCTGCAGGGGAGGGGGTTTAAGCCAGAATCAAAGCATAGGCTGCAGGAAACAACCTTAAATACGGTGCAATATATCAAACCAAGTTCAAATGCAAAACACAGGGGGTTTGCTAAATCATGGAATCAGGTGAAAGTAGCAGTTTTATAAAATTGTGCAAAGAGGCAAAGCTGAACGTCCAGGTCTCTCAGGAGTGTTTTGATCACAGGCAAAAAAAAAAAAAGAGAAAAGAGTCCCCTTGAAAAAAATGATTCAACAAAAAGAAAGAGTTGCATTTTATTTGTGTATCCGTGTGCAAGCATGTGAAATGTTGGGAGCCAAACAGCGTGTAATAGCTCATGTGTGTGGTTCCTTAAGATACTAGTGTGTGATTGCATTCGTGCATGTTTGGTACATCTGTCTGTAAAATTATGTGTGCGAGCTAGTGAGAAGCGTACTATCTCCAGCCAGCAGCTGCCACAAAAAGGCTTCCCAAAACAAGTGCAGGGCCGTGACAGAGACAGAGCGACCGCAGCCTTCTGGTGGTGTAATAGGAAATTAATTGAGACCATCAATATGGTATTAATCATTAAAGCACAGGTGCTGAGGTGGCACTTTGCTGACTGCTCCACTGTTGGCAGCACTCGCATACACAAAGAGTGAAACTTTAACCTGCTTTTTTTCCCACAAAATGTACGATGGGGACAAATTTAGAGAAGAAGAGACAAAGATGCATCCTTCTACTTAAATTCATGGCAGCAACGGAGCAGTTTTTTTCTTACACAGAGCAGGTTCCTAGAAAATGCTTCATCGTGTTTGAGCTCCGTGTGACAGTGCCTAAATAGTAAGTCGGAAATTGAATAGTAGTGGGTATTCTGAAAAACATTCACATCACAGTGTCAGGTAAACTCCCTGGGAAGCCATGTTTCTTATAACACCTAATCCTTCGTGAGGCAAAACACAGTGAGGGCTGGAGTGCCGGCGTTAATCAGCCAGAGGAGAGCCAAATTGCAGCAACTACATTAAGCCGTTAAGCACACCACGTCTCCAAATTGTTGAAGGTGTCTCACTGAGATGAATGCTTCTTCTTATGAATAATACATCACACACATATATACACACAAACCAGGCGCACCTACTTTATATTGTGATTGCACGGGCACACGCAAAACATGAGCGCCTCAGAGGGTGCCGCTCACTCAAAACAGTGCGACAGGGATGGTGGTTGGGACTGAGAAGGCAGAGTTCAATACGTTCTTCAGACTGAGTAAAGTCCAGCATCAAGTAGCCTCCACAGACATCTTATACCAAACCACCTCTCCATGTCTGTCAGTGTCAAGGTTGGGCTTATGAAATGTTTATGATTCAGGAGCTGTAGATAAGACGGAGATTGATCTGGATCGAAAGGCAAATAAGATTGCCAAAGCTTGGAGTCAGCTGAAAAGCAGGCAGAGGGAAAGGAGGGGAGGAGGAGGAGGAGGAAAAGAGACTTAAAGGAGGAAATGCATTAACACAGGTCTGGCCCTGAGAGAGAGAGAGAGAGAGAGAGAGAGAGAGAGAGAGAGAGAGAGAGAAAGAGAGCAGAGTAATAAATACTTCCTCTGAACTCACTCTATACTGGACACACCAAACAAACATTGACACATCATCACGACCAGCAGATTGATGCCTCGTGTGTGAGTGTCTATGTGCGCTTGTAATTTATCTATTGCTTGATTGCTGCCTTGATTTAGACGTGCAGTTCTTGACTGTTGTCTGTACTCGTTCCGTGATGTGTTTGAAAGAGAGAGAGAGAAGGCCAAGGTACTGGAACGACTGTTTTTGAAGAAAAATGACTTGGACTTGTCTGAGTCAGACATAAAGGGAAAGAACCATATGAAAAATATTCATGGGAAAAAAATTCAAAGGGCAGTGGCGTGCAGATGTAGATAAGTGCTTGCGATTAGCCCTGCACAAAACAATTGGTCTTCGGTGGAGAATACTAGGCCTTGACTGTTTTCTGTACCCTGGTGTTAACATATCAGCTTTAATTTACAACCACTAACACTGGAGCAAAATGAGAGATGATGTCATCAAATAGAGCATTTTTCAAAGGCCCCGAAGAACGTGCATGTATGCATGCATTAATATGTGTATGTGTGTGTCTGCAGCTGAGCCTGATAGCGGGATAAGACCCTTTGATGGTTCTCCCAGTGGCCCTGGCCAGCTTGCCAGAGCGGAACAGAGCAGGGGCCACCAGAGAGTTGGGGTCCACGCTCTAGGGCCTGTTCTCTCCCTCCTCCTCTCAGGCTGCCTTCCCCTCACCTCCTCTGATCAATACTGATTCCTAATGGCTAAGGACAGTGTGGTAGACCCCCTTTTTCTCTCATCTCCCCACTCAGTTTTTCTTCTCACTTTTACAACCTCTGTCTCTACCACACCATTGCCTGCCAGCATAAATTAGATGCACTTGCTTTTTTATTTTTTATTTTGTATGTGCATGTGTGTCCATGTGTCCCTGCTTAACCGCTCACATTCTGCTGGTATTTCTATGCATATTTGTAAAAGAGTCAGTTTGAGTCTCTGTAAATACATGAACAGGCTTATACAAGGCTGTTAAAATGTGTGCATGTGTCTGTGTACAACAAGATAAGAGAATATCCTTGAAAAAGCAACACCAACATAAACCCCAGTCATTTATGTGCAGCATGCATAAACTTGAATAATAACACATCCCCTCATTTTGGTGGCTTTATCCCAGTTATCTAATTGCTCATGTCTTTTTTCTTTAATAAACTAATGAATGTTGCTTGGTTGGGGCCTGGAATCATATAGGCAGCAATAAGAAGCGCTGTTTTAAATCCCACACTGCATCAGAACAGCTGAATAATTTGTTGGAGAAATAATTACGGGGCAGAAGATCAGGCATCAATCCTGGAACACCAACAGTGCCCTCACTGGAAACTACCTCACCCATAAGCCAAGGCTCCATTAGGTATTGTCTGGGGCCTGCAGGCTAATTTGTTTGCATCAATAATACATTCAAAGGATTTATCTAACTTGCAAATGAGTGTTCATTTACTGGTTCAAGAAGCAAGGAGGAGAGCAGGCAGAAGGATAGTAGGTGTGAAAGGCTGAAACAGCTGGTTGGGGCTATCTGGGATATAGTTGACTCTTTATTGAGCAGCAGGATGGTGGTGCATCCATCTAGCTGCTTGGAAGTATTCAGAAATGGCTGCTTCTGTCACACAGAGAAAACTAGGCAGAGTTTATGTAGGGGAGATATAAGCCGAGATATAAGTGACCAACTCTTGGAAAGGCTTTAGAAATGAACCGGTGCAGCCACAGCTTATTACCTGCTGCACCGAATAGTCTCTGATCATATGCCAGATGATAAAATGACAAAGAGGAGTGTCTGTGTGTGTCTCTGTTAGAAGAAAGGGCTTTGGTATTAGCAAAACATGGCGGGTTGTCCTTAGGGGACACTGGGATCCCAAGTGCCCTTTGATCTCTGAGCTATGCTGTCAGAGGGTGGTACAGGGGGAGTGGAGGGGGGGAGGGGGGGAGGGGGGGGTCAGGGCAGGGAAAGAGCTGGAGAGGGAGAAAAAGACGAGAGATTGGAGAGGAGGAAGGAAGCTGGCCATGAACATATGCTGCGTCTCTGTGCCAAGCCCCACTGGCTTAGGCAACCCACACATACGCTGCACTGCTGCTGCTGTTAGCACTCAGGCCCCCTCCAACACATACACCATGGCACTACTTAGTCAAACAAAGCTGGAGAGATGAATCTGGAAAGAGACCGGGCCTCCCCAGTCTCAGCACTGCCAGGATAGGGTGGCATAACACAGCCTGATTATACACACACACACACACACACACACACACACACACACACACACACACACACACACACACACACACACACAC
>JBBBVU010000014.1:5800227-5827450 GCA_037177055.1 Atherinosoma microstoma
ACACACACACACACACACACACACACACACACACACACACACACACACACACACACACACACACACACACAGAGTAGAGGCTTTCAGCTGTTGGGCGATAGCAACCTTTCTAAATATGTGACTCTTCTGGTGTTGGTCATCACACAATACTATTAAACAAACTGTAACATCATTTTGAGAGATTTTCATGAGCTCTTAATGAGCTCGTCTCTTTCAGTTTGTGTAATTATTAGCAGAAATGGCAGAATATTCATTTGTTCATACCAAGCTTTTAAACTTAGCAGTACAGTGAGAAATGAAAAATACATTTCTTGTATTTTTCTTTTTTCTATAATCTTGAAACACAGTGAAATCATTACATTTTTGGGTCAATGGTTTTGAACTTCCACACTGGGAACCATTAGCTGTTGAAAAACATCCAGCATGTTAGAAGTTGGCAGACTTACATCACATATTTTTGTGAGATGGGAAAAAAAGTCCGGTTTTAGATGAAGTGGACATGTTAAATAAATATATATATAAATATATATGTTCATAGATATATACATGGATATTTTTGTTTAAGATTTATTGATTTAGTAATGATTTAGTAATGATTTAGTAATGATTTGGAGCAGCTGTATGTGAGACTGTGTGTCAGACAAGGACAAGAGTTCTGAGGTTACTGGTACTTTGATGTCTGATGTACTGCACACCTAGAGGTATCATTAACACCGGCAGTCTAGAAGGTTCAATTCAGTTTTCATTGCTTGAACATTTTATAAGTACCTGACTTAAAATTCACAGAAAGGTCATACAGTAATATTTTTATACAGCGCTTAATAAGATTTTTACATTTTATCACTTAGCTATGAAACATTTTGTGTAATGAGGCGTTTACATTAATTGAACTGCTGCAGCGTGGCTGAGGGGGGGGGGTTCAACAAAAATGTTTTAAATGTGATTTACCATGTTGTTTGAGGAGAGGACGATGGTAGTGGTGAAGGGAGGGTGGGATCTGGATGGCCTTGGAACAGGGCTAAACATGGCTTCCCACTGGGATTGAAACCAAGGGCAAAAAAGCAGGAAAACATCAAGCACATCAGATCCAATTTGCTTGCTCACACACACACAAACACAACAACAAACGAGCCCTTTCACATTCCACACAAACCTGCACATGTAATAAACTTACACAAAAATGCAGACACGCCAACACTCTCAGACGTGGAGATACACGATAACAAATGCTTGTCTAACAGTAAAATCTAATTCAGGGTTCATCCTGCGATCTGAGCCTCACAAACTTGATTCCCCCTCTGCTGTCTAGCCACCTCACGCTCCACGCCTTTTCCGTGTGAACGAATGGGGTCAGTATCGTCACATAAACACCATCCTTTGCTCTCTCCTCCCTCTCCCCTTTCTCAGTGAATGGATGCTGAGCACTGGTGCATATCTACACAGGGATGGCAAGGGCACCAAGGAGAGAAAATCAATACTATATCTCACCACTAAGCACAATCCCAACCAAAAGCAGCTGGAGTTTGCAGGTTGCTCCATAAACTGGACGGCTTCATCCGGCTGGCCACTGTGTCGTTGGATTGCTACAGTAATGCACTACAGCACAATGGCCTGGGCCAGAGCCTGCCAGACACAGAGGTATACACACTCACAAGCACAAACACGCACATGCACATAGACAAACAGCACATTCCCAGGGGGTTGGGAATTGCAGCAGCAATGAGAAAAACTCTCATGAGGCGGGAACAGAGTTGACAAACACATTCGCCTGCCTCACAACCAAGGATAAGCACCTCTGGACCATTTAGCCCACCTTTACTGTGCAAGCATACACATAAATACTCACAGACACACACATACAAATGCTAAGGCATATAAAAGGAAGGCCCTTAAAATATCTGTTCTAAAAATAGCAGACAGGAAACAGAAGTGAGGCTATTATTATTGCACACACGTCCTGCCTTGGTCCCACCAAGGAAAGGGAAAAGACTAATGATTTTCCTGGTGCAAGCAATTAAAAGACTATTTGTCATCTGCCAGCCTGCATATGACGTTAGAGGCCTTGGCAGAAAACCACAGAGTAACGCTCCGTAGAGGAAATGTAACACAAAAAAGTGGGTTGCACCATCGAAAGTGATCCAGGGGCAAAAAACGGCGCATGAGAAACAGGTGAGACTGGAGGGTTACATAAAAATTGAAAGCAGGAGGAAAATGAGGGATGAAGGGAGGAAACAGTGCTTTGAATAGACAGACAGAGTTGGGTAAATGGCTGATTTATCCGGACAGGTTAATACCAGGCCAGTCAGAGCCTCAGACAGCACACTGCCATCAGGAAGTCATGTAATATTTAGAATGCAGCCAATGAAAGTCATTCTCCTGCTGCTGGGCTCCTGGCTAAAATAGAGACGTATATTTCTCCTTCTACCCTCAACACATATGAGCACGAAAGGAGAGAATATCCAACTTTCTGACTTTTTATTTATTTATTTATTTATTTTTTTACCCTGGACTGTGTCTGTCTCTCATTTTCTTTCAGCTGCTTCTACACCACTGCAGAAACATTCAGGTTCACACTTATTTAGTCTGCAGTCTCAGTTGGATTACTTTGGGTGTTTCAAAGTGCTTTAGAGCACCAAGAAAAAAAAAGAAGGAGAATCACATTTAATTGAAGATCAGTGTTTTAATATATTCTAATGACTCTCTATTCTTGCTTTGCTACATTAAGGGGTAAATATTGCAAATGGAAAAAGTGAGATGAAAAACAGTAGATAAGCTGAATATGCTGAGGAAGTCCCTGGAGAAGCTGAGGTGTTGTTTTTTTTTTTTCCCTGCCTTTTTGTTCTGCCCAGTTGGGCTGTGTCCGGTCAGGAATTTATCATTTGCAGCCTGTATGAGGGTTAGGATGCCACACAAGGGGCCCTCACTCTGACTAAAGCCTCCCAATATTAATAAGAAAATGCCTCCTGATCCTGTTACAAGGGGCCAATATTCAGCTCTGGGGCGATGGGAGAAAACCTATATAAATTGGGAGGGGGTTGTAAATAATGTTAAGGCAAGCATTATGCCTCCTTTGCATTACGCAGACCTACCCGGATCCGGCTTGGAGCATACGCTCGGCTGCAGTTATTTATGAGGCAGCTCGTTAACGTCGAGTGATTTGCACTGCTCGTTTGCTCCTGCTCATCTCGACCAAATGATATCATCTTCTACCTCTAATCTTCCAATTCTAATCCCCATTCTCAAAGCACCCCCGCCACCTCTTGTTTTCTCTCCTTCTGCCTTTGCTCCTCTCTCGTCCTTTCACATTTTTGCCTTGCCTCTTTTTCTCACTCACCCCATCTTCCTGCCTCACTCCTCCCAGGTTTGTGTAGGCGTGTTTTGAGATTTTATTTTTTTTGGGGGGCGGGGCAGACAGTGATAGGAGCAGAGCTATTCCACTGAAAAGGGTATGCGCACATTTGAGTTCAAAATGACATCTATTCACATCAAAAAAGGACTATGAGAAGTCTGGTTTGACTCTGAAGGCTGTATGTGCCCTTGTAGTTACTTTTCCACTGGCCCCCCTACTGAGAGAGAATGAGCACAGGCCAACAAAAGAATGATTTTTTTTTCTCTCAAAACTTGCAGAGGGGAGATAGCACAGCAATACTGAGGAGATACAGTGGGACTGGAGAATAAAGCATTGTGGGAAATGTGAGGAAGGAGGTCAGAACAGAACAGAGGGTAGAGCAGAAAACAAGCTAAATAGAAGGGCGAGCATTAAAGATAAAATATAAAGATGACTTTATTCATAACCGAGATTGCTAATGAAAATCAGAGAAACATTGTTTTATCCATAAAAAAAATACTGTTTGGGTTCCTTGGGCTTCAGTTTTCACTTCAATTAGAAAATTGATTTGCCCACATTAGCTGAATACTTTATTTTCTATCTCCCTACAAACAGAACTATATTTCCTTATCCTGAATCCTCAGAGAAATTACCCTGTCTCAGACCAGATACAGCTAAGAGTCTCCCAGAGACAGATTTCCACAATGAAAATTGCCAATTATAGAAATTGCAATCAGAGCAGTTGGTGTGTATGTCGATGAGTGGTGGCTGGTTAAAGCGGAATTGAGATCGATAACTGTCTGAATGCAGTGACTCTGACAACTCTGGCTTTTTTTTTTTTTCATCACCAAAGCTTTTGTACCAACTCATCTGTTCTATCTCTACCATACACTTTTCCCATCTTCTGCCCTTACCTCTATCCTCCTCCCCCCTCTCTCCCTTCCTTCCCTCTAGGACACATCCAAGTGATCGTGTCGGGGATGTCAGCCCTCATCCACGGCTAATTGGGGCTCAGAGGAGTAATCAGGGCAGGACAAATCAGACAGTTCTGGTCATTAACTGTGACCAGTGTTCTCTGGGAAGCTGGGAGATACGTGCGCACTTCTGTCATCATGTCTGGATCTGCAAAGTGACATGGGCAGAACCATGGCTTGGCATGAGTAGGGATTGTCACAGGACAGACTAGACTTACGGTGGACCTATCGACTCCCTCTCCTTTTTAACACACACAGTCAAGAAGTAAACATAAATGAGGCTTGGCTGATAACACAATGCCCAGGGACCTCGTATTATCTCTTATGGGAAAAACAGCAAACGGTTGCCGAAGAAAGCGCTCATGAAGTCTAACACTGAGTGAAAGAAGCATGCAGTTTTACACCTACGTCAGTCCCAGATAGACGCCAGTGGACAAAGAGCAAAGTAGAATAACATGTAAAATATCGGTGTCAATAAACAATATTGAGGCCACAAAATGTAAACATGTCGATGGCTACTCTTTCTAAAAGCGGGTGCATGACTTTTGAGCACGAAGAATGTCAATTCTTCTTACTGGCAGAGCCTTAACCTTTCAGGAGAACTGAATTATTTAAGCACCACATACCTGTAGTGGGCCTCTGTTTCTGCATCTGGGCTGAGGCCGGTTGGGAGGCTGCACGAGTCTATGGCCACGCACGCCTCCCTTGGCTGCAGAGTGAAAATGGCAAGACAAATGCGGCGGGGGATTTGTGATAATTGGCCGTGCTGGTGGGCCAGGCGACGAGCCTAGAGAAAAGGTCGCAGGCACTGAGGAACAGATCAGTCTGCCAGGAGGAGAGAAGGATCAGTGTGCCTCTGGGGTTTTGTTCCAACTTATTTCTCTTTCATTGAATGGAGAGAGGGGCACTCCAGCAGGGGCCAGTAATTAAGCAGCAGAGTAACCTTCTATTTGTTTAGAGGTCAGAAGCCCCAGTGTCTTTGGGTAGAAACCAACTAAAAACTAGCTTCATTTTTTCAGTCAGCAGAAACAACTGAGTAGATGTTCTCAAAGGGGTTAAAAAAAGAAGGTGATAGCAGAGAGCGAGACTTGAATGTGTATGAATGTGGTGAAAAGTGAGGGTTAATATCAGATTAACTTCATCTGTGTGACTCCACACAAGAAGAGGAGAAGGGTAGCAGATGAGGGGGGCCACGGGGACATGGCTCGCACCCTGACATGCTCCTGAAGCAGCTGTTCTCCTCATGGCGGAGAGAGTCGGGGCCTGCCAGCAGCAGCATGCTGCTCAGAGCGCCGTGGTCTCCCAACATAGCACAGTAACAGAGAGACACACACTCTCTCTCCTTCGCACACGCAAAAGCATGCACAGACACTGACAGGTATGCAGATACACACTCCCAATGCATGTAGCACCACCTGTTCGCTTTCCAGTCCAGTGTTGGGGCTTGAAATTGAACAGAAATGTCAGAGAGCAAAGACAAAGTTGTACACTATAAATTTGAGCTAATACTCCAAAGAGGTGCATTTCCATTTGATACAAACAACAGCCTGCATAGCTAAAGGCAATTATATTTCTACTGCCTCCGTTTGCCCTCAGGTTGTAGACAGGCAGTCAAACCCCTCACCAGGTTTTCCTGACTCTCTACCCTCTCTGTGAAATCAACGGAAAGGTGCCCGGGCTCATCTATGATTTATCTCTGTGAAATATTCATGATCTAGCCTTGCATAGTCTGGACGCATCTGATGTGCATCTGGACCTGACAGCTCTGCTCCGTCATCGCACATCACCCGAACCGTTCTGAATCCGGCACCTGCCTTCCAGTGCTCCACACAGAGGCAACTGAACTGATCCGAACGAATAGAAGACTCTGATAGACATAAAGAATCCATCTGTCTGCCTTTAGCCTGCAGGCATGACCGCTCTGGAGCTGCGGTATCCTGCTTGCACACCTGAACGATGGATCGGCACAGCAAGGGAGCTTCTCAACATTTCCCATTCAATTAACAAGACTGAGAGAGACCTCTGTCTTGTCTGGCACTGAGGTGTGAAGCATGATGAGCACATGTGTTGGCCCCTGCAAAAGATCTGCTGACTGCATTGGCTTGAGGTATCAATGGACTAGAGTTCAGGAGCACTGTGTGGTTTTTGATAAATCAATAGAAAAAAAACAGAGAGAGAGACAGAGAGAGAGAGACAGAGAGAGAGAGAAGTATGTTTCAGCACCATGGACAGCACCGCTGAACAGAAAGTGCTAAGGGCTCTCCTTAATCGCAAAGTTATCACTCTGCCTGTCCAATTAAGTAACCTTTGAATCATTCCATAAATTAAAATAGCTGAAATACAGTCTCATAGTGCTGGGATGATCAGAGACAACACGGACAACTCATTTTCCAACATAACACTAATTCAAGTAGTTCCAAAGTCATTATACTCTGAAGGACTAATGTAATAGGAAAAATGTAACTGCAATGAATGATGATATTAATAATGTATTCATGTGAGACAGAGACTACAGCACAGTGGCCTAAGCTGAGAGAGGTAAGCGGGAGAAAGTGATAGCTCTGAAGAAACAAGGTCGTCAGCATTCCCTCCTGCCTTACTAGTCATTTCATTATCTCATTCCTCTCTCCTCCACTTTAAAGTAGGAAAAGCAGGGAGAGGCTATTGACCCCTCTCTGTGTTCGTGGCAGGCGGCAGGACAAATGAAGTTTCCCCTCAGACCCCCCTCTGTATTAATATCATAATTATCCCCACCTCTGTGGCCCCGCCGGCCAGCACAAACTCCACTGTCTGATTTGATGGAGAGGCACAAGCAGGGAATTACATTCGATTAGCACTAAACAAGAGAAGGGGACACAGAGCAGGAGAATCAATCAGTGCCACCAGGACAGGCGAGATCTTTTGTGTCATTGAATGTGTGTCTGTCTCTGTATGTGTGCGCGCTCGCATGTCATGACAGCTACTACCTGCATTTAAGTATCTAGCTATGCACACCTGCAGGTGGCTGCAAGTGGCAGAATTTTAGAACATATACAAAATGTTAGGATCTTTATGATGGCAGGATTTAGTTGGCAGAGTTGAGAACATGGGACACACAGAAACCTGTTCTTTCTTTTCCAAATCCAAAGTTTTTTTTCAAATCTCTTTTGTGAAAACCCACACAGCCGACTCCGCGCGGCTCTCTGTCTCAGCAGCAATTTAGATTCATTGTTTGCAACCCCCGGATAACTGCAGCGGTACTTTTCGTCAGTCTCAGCCATTTGCTGGGATGGGCCAGACATTCTGAAGTGGTCTAATACCATAGAGAGGTGGAGGTAGTGTGGCGGGGATGAGCAGATTGAGAGTGAGAGGTAAAAAGAACAAAAGAAATGAATGGAGTGAGAGGAGACCCCCCTTGCAGGTCTTTATTCCTGTCCCCTGTCTCATTACCCAGGCTTTGACTCAATAACGAGTGGATAAGAAGTGGATAAAGAGGCACACACACCCTCCCTAAAACACCTTTCACTAACCTCCTTCTGTCTCTCACTTTTAGGCTTTTTCTTTTTTTTTTTGCACTGCCACAAATACACACATATAGCCGCACACCATCTCTTTTCTCCCATTCTCTTCATGTATATATGTGTGCTTTTTCTTTTGCCTTAGATCTTTAAATCTTTTTTTCCAACTCTCTCTTCAGTGTGTGTTTTTGGCCTAACTTTTTTAAAGTTATGTCCATCTCACTGCCTCATTCACAGTCTGTCTCTACCCTCTCTGTCCTCTGTGTTCCCTCCCTGTCGGTGCTGTGTAATAGGAGTTATTTTCATCCCTGTCTCTCCGTGACTATGGCTGCTGGATGGCTGAATATTTACATTTTTCACTCACTGGTGACCTTTCCCTGATGCCGCTCTGGGAGCTCCAGTCTCCTTGTGCTCTACTGTTGACAGACTATTGCCTGCAAATCTCATACGGACACAGCAAATGGTATACAGGGATTTGGGAACAGAGGGTTCGGAGATTGTAGGAATGTGGGAAAAGAGTAAAAAAGCAAGTAAAAAAAAAAAAAGGTTATAACCAAGCTGACGGAAAGCAGGTGGGGAAAAAACAGGGGTGCTGAAGGTTTATCTGCATCTGCAGAGATAGTGTAATTCTTTACCTCTGGTATCAAAAGGACTCTAGTTTCTTGTCAGCCTTGATGGTCTGAAATAAACTGCCTGAAAAGAGATGTCAATCTAGGTTTCCAGGAACACTTTGTGATAAAGAAAATCCATGTTTGTGAGAAAATGTTTTTTGTTTGTTTTTTGTTTTTTTGGGGGTTGGCAGCAGAGGGTACTGTTGTCTTTGAATGAGTGAATGTGCTGGTTGCACTCATGCAGCTCAGAGCCCTGGGAGATGTGTAAGAAGATTTGCTGAGCGGTGTGAGAGTTGAGGGCCGAGGTTTCACAGAGTAGTTGTGCTTAGCTGATACTCCACAGTAACAGGAGAGAAAAGTTGAGTCAGTGAACCCCTCAAAGTTTGATGAATGTTTATGTGCATGATTCTTGCAACAAGCAGAGAAACACACTAAAAATGAGGATGGTAGTTTTCAAAATTGAGTGAGCCAGCATGACCCTCCCCAGCGCTCTGCTTCTTGTGCTGTGTGTTATGAACGTCTGCATGTTGCAGGGCTGAGTATGTCAAGCATAACATTTGGCCTGAGTCTGATCCTGCTTCATTAAGCAGCCACACTTCTTTAGGATTAATTAAAGAACAGGTATGTGTTTTTTTTAAGCCTGTCATAAAACAACAAAATCATTTAACGGTCCTAAGATTCCATATAAAAACAAATCCACATCAGTGATCAGAGTAATCAAAATTTGCTGTTTTTATACTAAAAACATGACAACTTTGGATCGCAGTTACTTACTTTGATGCATCATGCCACTTCATCATATAACAAAGACAGAGGACTGTGGATTTTGTCCACAATACTGGGAATAACTAATTTGCAGTCAATATGCATTTTTCAAAATGCAAACAGAATTTGGAGTAAAGCATTGGGACAGAAAAAAATAACCCTTTAATTAAAAGCTGCTCTTACTAACATCATAAAACTTCACCAAATAATTAAAAGCAGATTACTTATTAATAATATCCAATCCCTCTAATCATTTGGAAAATATATATATGTGTGAAAACTAATCTAAAACTGCATAAAATATCTACATAAAATATGTGCAAGTGGCTTTGCTGACTAAACAAAGAAAGAGGATTGGGTGGGAGCTGTTATTACAGCTTAATATCACACAAAGTGCCAGCACTGAGTACGAGAGGAATAAACAGAAGTTGTTTGAAGGGTTTACTTGCAGTGGGAACACTGATTATTTTGCTTGGTATTTAAGCATTGTTAGGCAAGTTTTTTTCTCTTTTGTCTTTTCTCTGCTGGTTAGACAGAAAGCAGATATGTCTTCTGGGTCTATTCAGTACAAAAAGGGTTGTAGAGACAGCTTTGACAAAATGGAAAAAGTGGCACATTAGCCTAGATGTACTTCAGTGAGCCTCTTTCTTCACACATTTCACAGTAAAATATACACAAAACAGACTGTTTGAAACAACAAAAAAACTAAACACTATGGGATCTTCCTAAAATTTTAATAAAACAGAATGGGAGGATACTCAAATATTTAATCATTTATATGAAATGTTTTGGGTTTAAAAACTCATAGACTCTCTGAAAAAAAAAATACTACAATTCACATAGTTTATAATTGGATCTGGTTTAAATATTCTGCATTTTCTCTGAATGACAGAGCTCTAACTTAATCGTTTTCAGAAGTGTTCCTGCTGTGAATGCCACCAAATTGTATCTTTTTTTGAATTGTATTTCAAAATAGATTTTTGTACTGATGATCCCAAAATTCCCAAATTGTTAGCTATTTTACAATAACAATGTATTCTGATATGGTCAGGAACTCCTCTTCATTTTGTTTTCCTCTCCCTCTCTGGGATATTACTTCTCTGTTACTGAAATGCTGCCAATTAATCTGGTTAGACACATAGGCATCACAAACTCTTATTCTTTGTGTGTATGCTTTATGCTCCCTTAAAATTGTGAGTGAGAATGGCTGTATCAGGCACCCTCCAACAGTAATGGCTGTCATGCAAAAGGATAATGATGAGATGTATTGTGTAGGTGATCAAAGGACTACTATTTACAACCACTCTCGGGCTGCAGACTTGACGACCAACGGTAAGCACACTGTACTGTACAAGGAACCTCTTCCATCATGCTTTTACTGCCCATCACTGCAGCTGTTAGGCAGGAGAGATGGCAAAGCTTTTAGCAGACTGAGATACCGTGCTCCTGCTGGACGCCTTGTATGGGCAATGCCATCAGAAAAGTGAATGACTGGGAAAGATAAGGGAAATGGAGGCCGGAGAAAGAAAAGAGAAGGGAGAGATAGGGAGGTGGTGGAGAGATAGGTTGATGTCTGCCTGCCGGCTGTCAAAGGTAAACGCTTCGGTTTAATAGAAACTGATATCATGCAACTCATTCAAGCTCTTGTGGACAGGTGGTGGAAGTTGGGGAGTAAACTAAAGCTGGGAGAACTTTAAAGGAGGGAGGAGAAGAATTCTTACCTGGAGCAGCCAGTAGCACCTACGGTGGAAGGTGGGGATGATGGAGGAGTGGACGTAGCAGCCATACAAACACTGGAAGGAGGATAGGCAGTAGAGAAAGAGGGGGAAAAGGGACAGAAAGAGGACGTTACACTAAAGAAAAGAGCAGGAAATAGGCTGACCGCTTAGATGACCATGACAGCTGTGATCTCTGAACCTCCTGACCTTTTGCCTCCATATCATAACTCCCACGTGGACCTGCAGGCAGATGGTCAAACTATTGTTCTTTCAAACAAAGACAGTGACCCAGAGGGAGGCAGTAGATGAAGCTCACCAATGAACACCTCAGCACCATCCCCATACCTCCATATGATGATTTTCTTTCTCCTCTAGTCCACTTAAAACTAGTGTTTGGAAGCAATGTGCTTTGTATTAATGGAATATTGTCCTATAAATTCATTGCGTCAATGTAACTATAAAAAAAACGAACTTATTACACTCTTTAGAAGCTTGTCCAGTGCAACACATATCCTGTTCTACTTGAAAAGGACAGTTTAAAGAAGGATTTAGGTGCCCCTCACTCCGACTCCTCCCTCCATCACTCTGCAGAACAACCAAGTACATAAGTAAAGCACAGCGTTATTAATATCCTTATCGTAAACAGATAATACTGTGCCTGGGGGCTCGTTACCGTGGAAAGAGCAAAGCAGGGCTGATAAGAGCCATTGGTACCTGGCAGAGAGGCCAGGAGAAGAGGCAAATGCAGCAAATTACCCATGCGCTGAGAGACAGAAGGAAGGCAACATTCCCTCCATCCTCTCTCCTCCCCATTCCTTCTCACAGTCCTGGCTCCCAGGTGACCTAAAGGGATGGCAGAGTTTTTTTTTCTTCTATGTACACCAGCAACAACTATCTCCTTTTCTTACCCCACCCTCACCAGCCGGGGCACGGAGTGTGATTTTGTGCTGCACAGTATTTAAGGAATTCGAGAGTAAAGTGGGTTGCTCTTGCATGAGTTAAGTAAGCAGTCAGGTTGAGGAAATCAGAGGAAACATGTGCATCTACACTTATTTAACCACGACCAAACATGCATGCAGACATGCAAACACAGGCCACATAATTCAGCAGCTGTGCTGTACCTGTATGTTTTCATACATACAGTTGTGGGTGAAATTTAAAGGGAGGACATCTTAGTATGGTGATATAATATGATAACCGATGCCTTGATGTGTGCCGTGTCTTTTTTTTTTTTTTACAAAAACCTGCGTTGGTCTGGGTAAACACTGATTTGCCAACATCAAACCGTCTAATGAATATACAGCTACGCAGGCAAGGCACATGGATGAAAAGACACATTGCACAGCTAAAAAAAACAAACACGTCGCCCAGATGTACAAACACATGTGTGTGGCTTTGTGTATCCAACACATTCACATTTACAAAGACTAACTGACAAACACATCAGCCCAGACTGTTTCTCCAGGTGTTTCATTGTTCCATTCACATCTATTTCTTAGCTGTTTTCAATACTACCAAACTCTCCTTGCGAGAGTTTGAGATGGTGAACTCATGCAGACTGCCTCCTTGTCTTATGTTTTTTGCTGTACTCTCATCCATTACAGCTGTCTGGAAGAGGATGTATGCCTCCTCCCACTCCCATAGCTCTGCCATCCATTACGCTGGCAACGGACAGACACTTCCTCCCACACCCACAGCAACTTGAACATCACATTACTACAGGCAACCACAACAGCCACACAAATTTCTACTGTGCAGGCTTCAGAGTATTTATGTCACAAAAAGTACTTTGTGCGCTTTCAAGGGATTAGTCATGCGATGCTGTACACTGGTCTATAAACTGTTTATGTATTCCACACACAGCCATGTGTTGCAGTTTTGTTAAAGATGCTCATAAACAGAAAGGACTACTTTGCCTTTCAATACGTGACAATGTATGCCAACACTAACCCAGACGCATGTATTTTTCCCAGAACATTGAATATATATATATATATACACCAGTCACAAAAAGTTAGGGATATTTGGCTTTTTATGTGACGTCAGAATGAACCACAATGCTCTATAACTTTACAGGTGAACTTAATTTGACCTTCTTGAAACTTTTGAAAGCACGGTTCAATGTTTAAATACTTACTGCACAGCATGCTTGTTCTCTAACAAGATAATTAACCACAAAAACATCAAAAGAAACGTTTGAACTATGAATGGACCACTAAACGCTCAGGTTCAATGACAACTTGTATCTCAATAGTGCTCTTCATTATACGATTCCTATTTAGACATCTTCAGATCACGATGACACCTGACACATGGCAGGTTATGTTGTGGTATACTTACCACTGTTGTTAGCTTTTGTTTCAAAAATAGCTGAAAATGATGGAATGACCACCGAATGATTCGAATTAAATTTCATACATGCATTAAATCACATTATATCAATGTAGCAGGAACTTCCTTCTTCCATTTTCCGTAAATTTCCCCTGAAAGTTGAATATCCCTAACTGTCTGAAATATTCTGTTATCACTCCTGTCTCCTTAAGGCACTCTTCCCCAAGGGCCCAGTCTGCTTTGATTGGTCAACTATTTGATTAGACATTGGACACGGCATGGCAGCTGTTTATTCTTTGTTAGTGGTGTTAAATGCTAGCCAGTTGGCAGACATGATGGAAATAACTTACACGGTGATGTTGCTCGCTAAAGGTACAAAGTATTGGACGATAAATAAGCCGTTTGAAGTAGTTCAGTGCGCTTACTTTACCTCAGAGTAGGGTCTGAATTTCAGCAGACCTTTAACATGCATGAAAAGCTAGCTAACGTATTTCAGTTTTAGGCAAAAAGAAAAATCTTAATACGAGTCTTTAAGGTCGTTTACTAAGATTTCTTACTTTATGTTAAGTCTGATTACTGAGCATAGTATTTATTAACATATCATGGTTAATACTTTTCTGGCCTAAAGCTCTTGGCCCACCAACAATTTGGCTGCGTGTACTTGGACAGTATAATGCTATGGCATGCTCCTCAGGATTGACAGGTGTGCTGGTGCAACAGGCCTACAGTATGTGACTTGGGTGACTGGGGAGTGAATAAATTAGCCCCCAGGCTGCTCTCCTGTCCCTCTGTTTACTCCATTACTCAACCACACAAAGCAGCGTGCCAGACAAACAAGCAGCTTAAAGCATAACACAACTGTTGCACCTGTCAGTGCCAATAAACAGTAAGCATCAAACACATTTACCCACACACACACACAAGCTTGTGAACCTTCCCTCTCCTGTTAAACTCCCACCAAATCACTCCCTTTTATATACACACACACATGCGCTCACAATTAGACAATGAGTTCTGTAGCACAAAAAACCCCCCCACCAGAACAAGTAAACATATAAATACGCACGTATACCACTATTCTCACGCATACAGCACGAGGTACACTTATAGAGTCCCAATAGACCAAGGTACAAAGGCAGACCCAAACGCTTGTGCGAGCACAAGAATGCCTGTATACACAAAGCTCATCATATTTAAGGGCTTATCAGTAATTCAAGACGCATATCAGTTACTGGTGTTTCTGCTGCTTTCTGCATGCTGCACGTCTGGGCGACAAAGTGACAGCAGAAGAACCATTATTTGCTGTCTATGGGCTGTGACAGATGACAGCACATCACAGGGCAAGCAATTAAATGATAATTATACACACATATCCTCTCATAAAAAAGGGCAGTTTCCCAGTATGCAATTTTTGAAAAGCTTTGGCAGACTGGTACAAACACAGTAAAACAAATACATGCACTCACAAACACATAGATTCCTCGTGAGTGTGTTGTATTATTAGTGTGCTCTTGTGTGTGCGCAAATGAGGCACAGAAGAATGATATGAGCCAGTTAACAAAAGAATTTACAAGAAGCGTGTCCATAATGTATTCATGTGCTGTCAGTGAAGACAGCGGGGGGGGGAAGAAGAGTTACAGCGACGTGTGTCCTCCAAAGTCAGACACTGATGCAGCAAATTCATTTGGTGTTGTCAATCAAGCAAGCGGTCAAGGCAAAGAAATGCCAGCATGACCAAATGAAAGGGTATTATTGGCTGGACTCAACATGCCCCCTCCCCTTTTGGGATGTCATCCTGAGTAGATCTAGACCGCAGTTCACACAGGCCAAGCCGGCCAGACAGTTTGTCTTAAATAAAACCCTCAGATATATAGGCAGAGCTACCGCTTGCTACCTGTCCTGCCTCTGGAGGCCACCACTGCCCCTGGCCTGCCTGTTGCCCTGGCGATACCTCGCTCACATTCATCCATCACAGCTGACAGGTGTCAGGCACAGCTAGAGATGGGCTTGTAAAACAAAAAGTCGGTGAAGGCAAAGCTGGCAAGCACACACGCAGTCATAGTGAGCGAGGGAGAGGGAATCTCTCTCATTAGACAATAATGATGTGTGAAGTCAGTCCTAATCAGAGCGTGGCACCTTATTTATGTTGGCAATTTGCTGTTTTCCTGCCGTGATGCAAACATCCCACTGTCAGAGGCTGTCACACATTTGTCTTTTCTTTTGGATTGTCAGGGAGAAGAGCACACATGCAAACATACAAGAATTTGGACATAAATAGATAGTTTAAGATTTTTGTTGATAATTTTTTTTAAATGACATACCACCTGTTCAGCTTCCTTCTATTATGTCCAGCCAGCTCTTTCAAAAAGGGTATCATAATCAAAATATATTTGACTCATGTTTTCCTAGCCAGCATTTGCTCTCTTATCTCACTACTCTGGGTATAAAAAAAACATCCTCCTATAAATTTATCACCTTCTACTACATTGAATGACTTGATTTTAACCATTATATATCGGTTGACATGGACACCTGGTAAAGTTGCTTCTGGCTCACTGCTTCATTAGAGACAATGCATCACTTTGTGTGTGTGTGTGTACGTGTGTGTGTGTGTGTGTGTGTGTGTGTGTGCACTTTTGTTTGTGTGCATGTTTGCATATGTCTGTTCACATGGATGCCTGGGGCAGGTGATACAGCCTGGGGCACAGCAGCATAAATAGAGCTCACACCGCAGCCAATCAGGCAGTACTATCAAATCCTATTCGTGGGGGGAACGCAAAAAATCCATACTCAATAGAGAGTCATGGACCATGCAAAATTCAAACTACTGGGTCCATTGACAGCATCCATGATGACTATTGATCAGCCAACGATTTCTGGCTCTAGACAGATGTGATTAGATGACTTACAGCTGAAAAGTGCCACTTCCAGTTTGGAAGATGAGCTCATTGTCAGCTGATACTATAATGCTCTGTATTTCACCTGCTGTCCTTACAGTCATCTGCTCTGCTCTCATATCGTTCAGTGGGCTTCACATTATTTGTAGTGTCTGGTAGGGTGGCACCATGCCCAGAATGCCCATAATATGCAGTATATTGCTTGCATGTGTGATTCAGAGAGGAATGCATGGCTCTGGTACTGGTCCTGACACAATGGCTGTGGCTCTTATCCCAGCTATTCCATCCTGCGTTAAGATCCTCCCTTTTCAATGCTTTTAAATAAGCCACATCTTGTAAAGTTGTAACAGTATAATTTTTCAGTGCATCTGAAGACTTAGGCAACGGTTGATGAGACATTATACATAATGAATCAAAAGAGGCTTAGATTTATCTCTCCAGTTCTCTCCATCGGACCAGCTGCAGCTTCTAAATCAGTCAAAACCAAGCGGGCTACAAAATGAATTGGCATGCTGCTCCCGAGCTGAGGAGGAAAAATTGAAAAAAACAAACCTAAATTCCTCAACAAAGCAATACAAATGATGCGGTGGGGGGAAAAAAAAAGCATGTGTTATGGAAATGACTGGCTCTAAAAATAACATAACTCGTTGTAAAATAAACACAAACAGTTGATAAACAGGCCCCGAGGAGGAGAATTAATTAGCCATGCTGGACGTGTAAACACAGCTATACATCAAGTTCAAAAGGAAAACAATAACAGGACTGAGGCAGTCGGAGAGAAAGCCCTGACCACTTGTAACACTGAAAATCATAACCCTGTTTTGCTTCATTCCTTCCTGAGGCTGAGTCAAGCAAAACTCAAGACAAAAAGCGAAGGAGAAACATTTTAAAAAGAAAAACTGCCGTGATGGAGTTGGGTAGTTAGTTGGGAGATATATATTGAGCAGAGGAGGAAATAAAAGTGCGATGAGAGGCAGAGAGGAAGAATAGAGAGACAGAAAGATAAGCGAAGGGATATAGAGTCTACAGTCATGCTTTTGCACATGCCAGAGGAAGCTCATGCACATGCCCATGCACGTCTGTCTCCCTGACTGAAGACACAGTGTCTGTTGATGCTAATGCTAGCCAGCTGGGCTCACGGCCAAAGGCATTAAGTGGAATCGAATTCCACCAAACTAGCTTTAATCAGCAGGTTTTTAAGGTTAGAATTACTTTCTCTCTCCTCCAGCCTGCTGGCCAAGGTTAAAGCAGACACAGGCGGGGGCTGGGCTCGGCTAATGGGATGGAGGGGTGGCATGGGGCCTACGGCATGCCACCGTACCCCAACACGCTCAGGTACAAATACACAAAGGTGCAGCAGTAGCAGTGCACTATAGTGACTGACCAGTCATATAATGCGTATATACTTACAAAAATAGAATACAAGTCACTCAGCTGTATGTGTGTAACACACAGACGAGGAAACACAATTATATAAGTTGCCAGAAAGAGGCTTATTTTGTCTTCACCTGATCAGATCCATAACATTACAAACCTCAAACAAGGAAAATATAGATCTGTAATCAAGTCATATTTCATATTTCAAAGCTAGAGGAACATACATGTGTGTCAAAAAACAAAAAACACCCAAAACAAACAAAGTAATTCTGATATTGTGCTGAAGCGCTGCTCTATAAAGCTAGCTCATTTAAAGAAAACATCAAAAGAATCCTGAAAACCTCAACACAAAAAGAAGGGCGAAATGACGACTGTAGATGAGTGAATATGTCAGGCTGTTATTTCATACTTCAGAATGAGTCAGTCGAGGTCTTGCCTTGACCTCAGCCTACTACAGCTGTCAATGCATTGATGCCTGTCAACAAAAGAAAGCTCAGTAAACCTTGCAGCACTTCTGTCAGCTTCTCAAAAGTCAAGCTGAGTTTCTAAAGTGCCCACACTATGAGCAGAGGCCTACACATGCCATGGCAAAACATGTTTTCTACTTTATTCTCTTTTGCTTTCTTTTCATCCGTATTTTTCTTCTTTTTTTTCCCTCCCTTGACTGACTCTGTTTTACGAGGAAGGACATGCATGGCCTCACTAACTGTATCAAGTCATGTACTTGTTTTTCAAATGATTGTATATTTATGTTTGAATGAAGGGCAACTCAATGGAGCAAAATAGCTTAGGTTAAAACTGATAGATGTGAGGAATGACAGGTTACAAATGGATGCAAGTATACATATACATATACATAAAAGGCAAAACTGCAAATGGAAATAGATCATTATCTCAAGACTCCATTTCCTTATCAGTTAACCTCCGAGCTGACCTCCAGTTTGCCCGTCTGCAACAGACATGTAAAAGATGTCTAGTAGCAAAAAGAGTAATGAGCATCTGTTAGTATTACAAAGTAGGTGCTGTCAAGTAAGACAGGCACTTTATTCCATTAAAAAATTAGTAATGGACACAGCAGAGAGGTTATGGACACACCGTTTAAAGACACAATGTCAGAGGTTGTGTTTAAGCTGTCACCTTTAGTGGGCAGGGAAACAGCTGAGTCTAAAAAGACTCTCCTGGTCCTGATCTCGTCACCGCTGTTAGTGAAACCCAAATGCACGAGCTGGAGATGGGCCAAAGAGATGTCAACACAAAACGCGTATTCATGTTGCTCCAGGAAATAAAAACGTTGAGGAGGCTTACAGGTATCAATGAAGCTGTGTGCAGAGTAAAATAAAAAAAAAAACTGGCATGATCGTATTCTAAGAACAAATTAACAGCAGCATCACACTGTGAGACTGATGCTGCTTATTAAACATCGATGGCAGCGTCTGAGTCGGTCTGACCGCCTATTAACCTTCCCCTGTGTTAGCTGAGGTAAGGATAAAAATGCCACTGTGTGGAGAAGGGGAGCACGTCCTCGGAATTAATGAGAGCAAACATCCAACCCACTGTTTCCCCCTAAAATACACACACACGCCGGAGACCTGCTGAAGATGACATCACAGGCTCGGCTTCCCTGCTGCGGATTATGCCAGGAAGACATGCTGTCTAATTGTAAGAGAGAGCCCAGGTTTTGTAATGCTGCACAGTTCTGTTAGGGCTGATTAGCAGACGCTCATGCCCTCTCCCCCTGCCGTGATCTATAGGCACTCAAAATTTCTAATATCTCCAGTGTAAGCAAGGAGGAGCTGAGAGAGACCGTAAATCATGACAAGTCCTCCTCAGTACAGGGGAGAGAGAGAAAGAAAGAGAGAGAGAGAGAGAGAAGACGGATGGAGAGGAAGACAGAGAGTGAGTTACAGAGCAAAATATTCAGCTTGTGTGGAAACATGAAGGAGGGAGAAGGGAATGAGGTGAAGGGAGAGGGAGCAGTGCACATATAGAGGGGAGAGGAGCACACATCAAGGAGACATGAAAGAGTTGGGGAGGAAAGAAGAAAGAAGAAGAGGGGAGATATGATTACCAAGGAAACAGCAAGAAAAAAAAAATCCTGCCGGGGAGAAAGAGACAGAGTGTGTGGAGTAGACAAAGAGGAGAAAGAGCATGGGGGGAAGAAAGGGAGTGGGAGGACTGAGAGACACAGAGAAAGAGACAGAGAGAGGAGAGGATAGAATGAATGCTAACAGGGAGCCCAAACCCAGTGCTGAGGCTTTATCCTTCACAGGCGGAGGAGCAACAATCGCAAACACATTTTCTCTCGCCCTGGCCCTAAGAGAGATAAAAAAGCAATTTGTATTCTATTCCTATTCAGCGTCGCTTGGCCTGTTTCTCTGCCTGCATATTTGTAAACACAGCTTTGTCAGAGCAGCTTAATCTTCCCAACGCAAACACAGACTACAGGAAGGAGGGGTGAGGAAGGGTGAGTAGGGAAAAATGGTGATGAGGAGGGGGGACGGAGTGGAAGATGAGTAAAAAAAGAGAAAAGAAAGGTGAAAAGGGTAAGAGGGTGAGGACGGGAGGGGAGGCGTGGAAAAGGAGGAGGCGGGTCATCTGAGAAGACGGGCCGAGAGATCACGGATCAGACTTTGTTACTGTCTCTGTTGCCCCAGGATGTCCCCGTGTCAACTTTGTGTGAAATACAAACACACAGACACACACACACACACACACACTGTTGTTATTCTACACACTGGCCTAAAGTCCAACAGGCTGGTTTACTGACAGAGGAAATGAACAAGCTTCAAATCATTCCTCATCGTATAGCCTGGAAGTGACAGATGGAAGAAGTGGGCCCTTGTGCTTCTCTAACTGTCACCATGTTTTAATTTGGTGCTTAGCCTGCACATTCCCCCTGACATCCCACCTCCAGGTATGGACTTCCAGGTTTTAGGGGAAAGTGCACATTCTGTACAGGCCAAAACAACACAGTCATGTGGAAGGACAAACGCTGCAACTGATTATACACCGGGGGCAGAGAGAGCCGAGATATAGGCAAGGAAACAGAAAAAGAAGGGAGGGGACTTGGAAGTGGCGATCGTCTGAGTGCACATTCGCTCACAGAGGCGTGAAATTAGGCAGAGCGACACCTGCCAATACGCATTGCATTAAAGCGCGCTAGGTTCACCCAACTCTTTGGCCTTTGGAATTGCTCTGTATACTCTCTCATTCTGTTCCACCATACTTTGAGATCTCTTCATTATGGCCCACAGTGCCCAATTAAAGACTGATAGCTGCCCCTATTTGCTACCAGGACTGGGTTGTGGGGAGGATGGTGCTCCACTTCAGTGCATGGGAATAACTCTCATCAGCTTTTGTGCACTCATGACTCAGTCCCTGCAGAACCAGGCACCAATATGAACATCCAGACGGCAGGATTAGCAGGCTCGAGAATAGGCACAATCATGGCATCTATAATGGAAGTACTATGGAAACAGCAGCAAGCTTCTTCAGAATGAATATGCTGCCTTCTATGCAGATCTGTGATTTTACCAGTATGAGAAGTAACCGAATCCACAATAATAATGATGAGTCTGACCATAGAGCTGTTTCTTTGCAAACACACACACTGTAACTTTGAATTTGGGCCTATGAGTGTTGATAAAGGTCAGCAGCATCACACTGAGCTGTCAGCCAACCAGGCTGCCATGCTCAAGCACATACAGTATTGACACAATGCTGCCCGGGTACAAAGTTAACTTTGTTCTTTGTTTGCTGCTGCTGCAGTTTCATGAAGGTTTGACCCAAGACAATATTTTCTTTTTGTAATATTTCTCTGTCTGTATTCTGCTGTAGATGAACATGTTGCCAAAAATCTCTAACTTTGTCAGTGCTCATACTTGTGACTGCATGTGTGCTGAGAGCCCTGCAGACAGAGACACAGCCAAGAGACAGATCTGGAGAGACAGGGGTTGCCACAATCAGACAGAAAGATGAGCAAAGAGAGACAGGGAGAGCAGCAGACACACAGCGGGCACATGGGAAAGCCTGAGAGCCCCCAGGCAGAACTGTGTTGAAGACAGTGAGGAACGCAACTGAAGGAGACCATATTATGTGCAGATTGTGATTAGGGGAGGAGGTTGGCGAAGGGGGTGAGGCAGGCAGACAAGAGAGAAGGAGGAAGACAGAACGAGAGAGACGGAAAAAATCAGCCAGTGAGCCAAAATGAGGTAAAGGAAAGCAAATGAAAAGTGACACTTTAATTCAGGGGGCTTCTTCTGCCTGAGTTATTATGAGATGTTTGTAAGCTGGCTTGTTCATGCATCTCTTGGCCTTGTGCCTGGCTCCCTCTCACTGAGGGGACCTGTGGCGCTCACCTGTCTTTATCTGAGCTGCTCAGCAAGGGACAGCCTGCTGCCACCATCCTCTGCTTTGATCCTCCCACTTTCACCACGGCTTCCTCGCTGCCTCCCCTCTGCCTCTCTGCTTTATTCACTCCTCCACCCTCACTCGTATGTAAAATGTCTCTGTACTGTTGCTCCTTTGATACGGCCAAAGTCATCCAAGCTCCCTCCACTCTTAATTAATTGCAATTACTCTAATCTGGAAGGCAAAGGTTAGCTTTGGCTTCACAGAAACACTTCTGAACACAGCAGAGCACCAGTGCTACATACGATGATAACCACTGAGACGAGAGGGAAACTGAATATATTAAATAGAGTGAATGTGAGCATAAGAGTGGTTTGCACAGAGAAATACAGAAAAAAAAGGCGAGAACAAGAAGCAAAACTTGGTGTCTGAAGATGGCAACTAGACCAGGGTATGTGATTTCAGCTATTGAAGGGAGGAGCCTATAAGGTCTGTTTTGGGGTTCGGAAGGCAACTACAAAGCAGACAGATAAAGAAGACAGATAGAAAAAGGAATGAGAATTATAGCTGCACACAGATGGGCTAAGATGTACCAGACAGGTATAACCTGGCAGCCAAAACAGACAAAGATGGGGGGTGGGTGTAGCAAATTCAATCAAGCAGAGAAATTCATGCACACTTACACATACAGAGCAAATACAGGTACAGCAAGACAGACAAGAACATGGATAGATGCACTGCACGGATACATGAAAGGAGGGTGATGAGAAATGTAACAGTAGAGCAGGGATGGAAAAAGGACCCAGAGCAAAGTCATTGTGAGCATGAGAGAGGAAGAGACCGAGACAGACGGAGATGGTGGTGGTGGTGGGGGTAGTCAGCTGGAGTGCCGACAGGTCTCCAGAGGTTGTAATATATAGCAGCGTTTCAATCTCTCAACAGCAACTCCAGCCCTCCTTTTTCATATCCCTCCACAGTCTGAGGACAGAGAGGTACTTCTGTCCTTCGGAGCCAAATCGGCATTCAAGATGATATAATGTGCACATTTTTTGACATCATATCCCCAAATCTGGATGGTTATTTGTGACTGGATGTGCTCACCGTCCCCATTCTCTCTTGAAATCTCAAGGTTACTAATGGTAAAGGATGGATAGAAAATGCCAACGTCAAATGTGTTTCTGTGTTTGTCTTGTAATGTTTCCTCTCTCTCTGAGATCTCCCTGAGAGGCTTTGAGACCAATGGTTGATTTATCTGCTGCATGCACCATTAATCCTGCGACCATGCATGCTTCTGCTGAATAATTGATCTCTGTGCTACTGTAACTAAATCCGTCAAAAGAGTGACATCCCACCTCCCTCTATGTGCCTTCACTTCCTCTTTACCTCTGTGCAAACCATTGCCTTCTGATACCTTGATAAAACTCAAGCTGTTTTAGAGAACAAATCTAGTTTCATGTCCGGCAGAGATGGAAGTTTGGACGGGTTACAGTTAGTTGGAACAGTGTAATGCCAATACAGGAAAATGCATGAGTTATTCAGCCAAAAGAGGGAGTTTCCCCTTAAGTTCTGTATGTAAGGATCCTGAAATGAGGCTCAAATACACAAAATATAAAGATGTAGTTGACAGGGTGGTTTGACAACGCAATCAACTCCACTCCAGAGTCTTGGCAGCCAACTGAACCAGGGATGTGAGCAGGAATGACCTCCTAAGGTGATCAGCTCTCAGCTCTCTGTCTAGGCCTCAACAAACAGCTGCTCGGCCTGGAGCAGAAGGGGAACAATGACCCTTAATTTATGTCCACAACCTCCCTCCTCCCTCCTTCCGCCTGTCTCTTTGACTTGCTTTTGCATACTGCATTTAAAGTAATAAGTACAGTATCTCCTTGAATGCCATAGTGCTATAAATCAGAGGAAAATAGACCTGTCATCTTCGTAAACAATGCATAGGACCAGTTATCATTAAAAACAAAAGAGTTCCGGAGGACTCCTAGCCATGCATACAAATGAGGGCAGGACCAATCTAGTGATCTCCTTGGTTCGCCCTGAGTTTCTGACCTGCGCTGGAGGTATATGCAAGCACAAGGAGGGCTCACAACAGTTGCTTTATGTTGTTTGAGGATGTCTAATAATATCTTTCTCAATCAAAGAAAGCTACATATAAACTTTTTGGGCAGAGTTTTTTTTAACTGAACTTAAGACATAAATGCGTGCACTGATATCCATGTGTTAATAGAATTTAAATAACAGAGCGCAAGTATACACTGTTGTTTAAAGACATAATGTACATTTGCAGGAAGGAACTGCTTCCTAAAAAGAAGAAAATATAGATTTCCCCAGACTTAGAAGCAAGGATGAAGGCTTCAAAAATAACTGTTTGATTATGATATTTACGCTGTATAATGACTTCTTATGACAAATAGCGTACGATCATATAGTCATTCAATCATAACATGTTGGTCGAAGTGACATTAGTAAGATTTAGGTCAGTGCTTGGAAAATGAGCTCCGGATTCGATTGCAGAAACGACATTGTTCAATGTCAGAGCGGTGCCGTGAAAATTTAGGATCATTTGTTATGTAGAGCCATCAGTGTTTATGACAGCCAATCCATCGTCAAGTAAGCTGTATGTCAACCTTTATGTCAGCTTTATGACACATGGATCACATGAAATGTCATGGAATGTCATCTATGTGTTTGCAGACGCCAAAGCACATGTGATGGATACAACAAACAGAGAGAAAATCACAGTCTTTAACACGTTTGGAGAGCAGGGCTGATACCCGTCATGTTGATCAGACATCAACGTTCCTGTGTCTCTGCGAAAGGGGGCAAGGGGGACGGCTCCTGGCGGCTATTTGTATGCAAACCTGAATATCCCTCTCCCATAGCAGAGGTCCCTCAGGTGTGACTGAGCGGAGCTTTCTGGTGGCACTCTGCCCTCTTCTGCCTAAATGTGATTGGGTTGTAGTCCCCCCCCCTCATTTCTGTGTACAAATATGAGCTCACTTTTCCAAATGGGGGAGCAGAGACAGACACTGCAGCGAGATATAGAGGTCACCAAGCCAGAGAATGGAAAAAATACAGAAAGGGAGGGAAACCAGTAGAAAAACAAAGAGTCTGGTCCCCAGTCAAGAAATGTGGAACAACATTTACCCAGCTGCTGATTTCATAACCCAGCCAGAGTGCAGCCAGAATTTTAGTTCCTCCTTCATGAATGAAAGTAACGTAGGCAGACTCTCTTTTAGTGCTAGAAGCTTCTCTAAAGATGGCACAGCAGCAAGCAGTTGCTACAACCCATTAGCTCCTTGAAAACATGGTGAATCCCATAGTGATACTTGATGAGAATGATGGCCACAATTGTGTGTACTGTACCCGCAAACAGGCCCGCAGCACTAGTTGTCCTATACAGTAATAGGCTTCGGTGAGGTCCATGAAGTGCTGAGACAGCACTTTTAAAGTGGTTGGAATTACAGTGCAACAAAATCATAAATGGGAAACTGTGGGAAGATGGGGAAAAATAAGAGTCTTTAAGTCTAAAAGAGGTCATCTTCTGAAAGGGAAAGCTCAGACATGCTCCTTTGTTTCTCTCTCTTTCTCTCTCTCTCTCTTTCTCTCTCTCTCTCTCTCACACACACACACAAGCACACATGCAAGACACACAGACTTAATCAAGTTTCTCTTCCATCAGATGTACATGCTTGAACTGTGCTGTTTGACTCTCCCTTGTGATAAATTCATTCTTCCTGCCAAATGTGAGCCACTAGAGCTACAGTATGTATGTCAGCCTCTGTCTGCAGCTGCCATCCTTCAGGCACACTTTGTGACAGAGGGGTCCGGCGTGTCGTCTGTGAGATACACTGAGGACTGACAAGTTCCAATCGCTCCTCCCACTTTAAAGCCCTCCCCCCCTGCCTTCCACACCTCTCCCTCAAGGAGCCCCAATGCTCCTGCCCTGTCTCATTATGTGGGCGAGATGTTTGTGGGTCTCTCTGTGCCATCCTGTCCCTCTGTCAGCTAGCATAATGCCTCCCAGCGGGCACTGAGCTCCTGCAGCACGCAGCTTGGTTCTGTTTGTGCGACTGTCAGTGTGTGTGTGTGTGCGTGTGTGTGTCAGTGTGGTCTTCTAATCCAAAGAATTCATTTCCTCTACCGCTGGATCCTTTTCACATCGCTCCAAACAAGAGAGGGACAGGGGGTGGCTATTACAGTCTAGAGGGTGTCCACGCTGATGCATGACTCAAATGTCACTCAATTTACAACTGGCTGCTGTAAATACAATACCTGGATTTGTCTATCTGTCTTTTCAATTTGTTCCCAATGCGGAGGGTAAAATTTAATTTAGTCGGGATATTTACACAACCAGATGACAATGGGGCATTGGGGAGAGCTGGTGAAAGTTGTCTTCTAGCCTGCAGATTAATAAAAGGCCCGTGCAAAGAACTGCAGGAAGACAAACGGTAAGAAGGAACAGCACAAAACAAAAGGAAAACAATCAGCTTCTTCAGAAGGCTTAAATGACATTTAATATATTTACTGGCAAACATAAACATAAATTGACACTGGGAGGCTGGGAGGAGTAAAAACAATATCTGTGATTGCTATTACTGGCATAAGCAATGACACCATGCACTAGATTGGAGTGGTATATTGAATTTCATGTTCTTTGAAATGGAGTCTGAAATGTGAGATTTGTCTTTTGCCTCTGAATAGCTCCCACCACCACCACCACCACCCCCCACCTCATTCGCTCTCATTTGGAGACTGGCACATTCAGTTAACTAATGCGCGGTACATGGCGATGCTACACTATTACCCCATTCTCTCCACTGGTTGTCGAAGGGGGTGGAACATCAGATGTGATTTGGGGATGCTTTCTTCTTGTTTCTGTTTCACATCAGAAACATACCTGCTGGGAAGATTTTCTCTCTATAAATTTCTCCAACCTGCAGCTGAAATGCTATTCATCTCATTACGGTTGATTGGGATCCTCATTACACGGAGAGAGTGCGCTACTAGCATGTGCTTGCATGTGTGTTTTCATGCATGTAAATAAAGACAAGAGATAATGAGCATAGAGAAAGCAGATGAATAGAGGGAGTGTGGGGAACAGAATGAAAGAGGGAGGAGTGTGTTAATGAGTGTGAGATGTGCTGAGGTCGCTGTGTTTGTTCTGTAATAGTGAGTTGCCGCAGAGCACTGCCACCTCAGGTGGGTGATTAGCAGTAATTATATAATTACACAAAATGTGATAATAAACAGCACAGAGGGAATCGGCTCCATCATCAACTTTGCTATACCTCTTATCTATCTATCTATCTATCTATCTATCTATCTATCTATCTATCTATCTATCTATCTATCTATCTATCTATCTA
>JBBBVU010000014.1:5827487-5858689 GCA_037177055.1 Atherinosoma microstoma
TATCTATCTATCTATCTATCTATCTATCTATCTATCTATCTATCTATCTATCTATCTATCTATCTATCTATCTAATTTTCGTATGTGAAAACCAGTACATTTAAAAACAAAGTGCTTACTTTCTAATAAATACACACTCATTCACGCTCAGTCCTCCACCAACATAGTGAAGGACAGACAAACCCATTCACACCCAGATAATTCCAACCTGATACAAAAAGTAATGGAACACTCACACTTGTCCTCCACTCGCACCTGTGAGTAAAAAACGATTTGCTCCGTGACACACAGTAACGGCCAATAAAACAAGTGCTGACTCGCTCCCAAAGGCAGCCGAGGGGAGCGGGGGGACAAATGAACACAAACTGGGAGTAAAAAGCTGCTCTCAGGAGGATTTTGCCTTTTCTGTAGTCCTCTTGCTCCTTCCTGCTTGAGTGAGAAACAGTATCTGAAAGAGCCCACAATTGTCCATCTCATCCCCTTGCCCGGCTGAAAGAAGTAACAACTGTGTGAAAAAAAGAGGGGTGGCTGGTTGATGCATCCCTTGGCTCTATTTGCAAGCAAGTGAAATGGCCTTTTTTTTTTTATCTTTAGCACCACTTAGAGTAAAAGCTGAAAGTGCATGTGTGTTCATGAGTCCAAGTGTGAATGCTTGCGACCTTCAGCTGAAATATGTGGTTTCACATGTACAGATGTAGAGGCGTCAATGGCCAAAAAGAGACATGAAAGAGCTTAGGACAATAATGGTGAGGGTACGAGCCAAAGCAACGGGGAAAAAATTGGGGGAGGAGTTGAGGGGGATGGATGAAGGAGAGGACACATCAGTATCCGGAGGAAAAATAGAGAATAGGCAGGGAGAAAACAGCATGAGGTGGAAGCTCGGAATAATTACTGCTAATAAAGCCTAATGGAATTCAGGCCTCACGTCAGGTGAAAGATGATCTGATTACCGCTGAGCGACTGAGGGAAATTGGGAAGTGATCCGTTAATCCCACCATCCCCTTTTGTCTCTAATTCGGTGAGAACACCTATATCTATATGTGTCTGCACAATTCTGAAGTACTATGCAAAGTTAAACCTCACATAGCAACCACACAAATTAAATGTATTTAGCATTCATAGATTCAGAGACACATGCATTTCAGGATGGATTTTCTAAAAACCTCTACAGTTTAACTGCAAATCATTTTAGATTTGGCATTATTACAGGGACGTCAGCGGCTGACTTTTACAGTCCGAGTCTCAAAGTGTGTGTTATAAGAGTCACTTGCTGCGACCTACAGCATCCCTGATCCTGAACATATTATGGTCTCTGCCGTAGCTTGTGCATGCAATTTAATATACGGCAAATCTTGTGTGTGTTCACATGCATGCTGACTGAACTTTTGAACTGCTTCTCCTTCCCCGGGCCTCCAACTGATGGCTGCTGACCTTGGCAGAATATCACAGTCTGGCACCACAAAGGTCATTGGATAATGCTGCTTTTCCACACTGCAGTGTTATGAAGTGTAAATTGTAGACCCATTAGTGTCTGAGTGAGCACAAAAATGAGAAAGGAATAAAGTGCATTTCTGGGCAATATATTGTGTCGTGTGATACAGTCTGGCTGTTTCTTATATTCTCTATATATAGCACTACTTGGTCGATAACGTGTGTGTGACAGGATGATACCTCTGTTGTCTTCTTGCAGGATATGAATATTTTAAGCGCATACATATGCACGTCTAGATCACAAATCCATACATAAGCATGCAGGTAAGAAGGCGGGTGTCTTGTTACATGTACGCTCCAAACAATCTCCTCCTCGTCTGCAGGAGACCATTTTCCGTCTGCTTCAAGTTTTGTGATGTTTGTTGCTCTCATCTGGCTTCAGCCTGGCTGCTGCAGAGAAACTGTTTCAGCACAGCGAGCTGGGAAAGGAGCGGGCGTCATTAGCCTGGGCGGAGATGCCTTTCTCAGCCTTCCTCTATCGCTCCATAGCACCTGCTCCTTCTCCAGATGAGATCAGGAAGGTGGGGCAGTGGAGGGCAGAGGAAGGGTGCAGCAGGAAGAGAGGCAGATGAGGGTGCAGAAGAGAGATGGGAAGGGAGAGGGCTGCTCGCAGAAGATATCAACCCATGCCTTAAACCAGGCTTGAGGCACATGTTATCAAGGTTTGATTTCTTGCTATGCTGCTCCACATACTCGGCTCATTGTAATGGCTCTTGGGTGCGAACACAGACATGGCAGCTGCAAGTCAAAAGGATTAGTCACTTAAGTGGAGATGTTTATTTTCAAGAACTTGCTTTTCATGGCATCAAAATAAGCACTCAAGGTGATGGGGAAACAATATTTGCTGAGGAAAATCCACCTGCCTCTTAGAAAAAAATATAAAAATGGAAAGAAACAATGACATAGCACATATAAATTCCCAGCCTCCCCAATGTGAAAAGCTATAATCTTTCAATTTTGAACAGCACTTACAACAAAGTATTTTTCTGACCAGATATTGCCGCCTTTTAGCATTTACAGAACCAGGACTATTTTTCACCACTAGGAAGATGAAAGACCCATATGAATCATTATGTTTACATAATAGCATATTGACCTTGTGTTGTAGGAGATAAAATACACCTCATAGCAGAGCAAAATGAGACTGCTGCTTTCTTTATTTTGCTCTGCACTAAAGATTATGTTGCCCTACATTATACTGTATGATATCATTTAGCACAACTACAGTTCTGCTTGCTTAAATCTGCTTAATATGTTATACAATCACTAATGGATCTAAGCCGTGTCTGCCTTTCTATCAACACCTGAAGTCTCAATATAACTCTTGATGGCCTTTTTGCCTGTTCTATGTAAGGCCTTTATATAGTTTCACAAAGTTTGTAAAAAGCTTTTTATTGCTGGCCAATCTGAGGGCTTGTTGTGTTTTTACAGAGCATCATCTCCGCTTGTAGTGTGAGGGTGGGATAACATATTGGATGTTTATTAGACCCAGAGTCAATGCCCAGGCAAGAGTGCAGCTATAAAACTACCCTCCATAGCTGGCCGATAGAGGCAGTCAACTGGGCTGGAAGTCTGCTCCGGCCAGATGCCACTGAGCTGCTAGGAGCACTCCTGCCCCCTAATGCCCATTACCACCAGGTTGTCCTGGAAAGGCCTGAGAGTCATGCACACAGAGGGGTTATCTGCTTTGTTTACTGACCTCCATCAGGATGTAATAGCAGTAATGAATGCTTATAGCGTATACTATGTAAACATCTGTGTATTTTTGCCACGCATTAGCGAGGACAGTAAAGTACTGGCTATTGGCCAGATCCAAATTCAGCAGCACTCAACTGAAGCAGTTCCCATTCCTGGCATAGCAGGTACTGCAGGCCTTACTCTGGGAGGCTTCCCCTATTTATTTTGGGCATCTCCAGTTTTTAAAGGGGGAAAACAGAGCACTGACCAGAAGCACTTTAGAGACCTCTGCGGCTCCATGAGAGAGAAACCTATCAGCAATGCTCACAAACACAATCATGCACACATATCACGTCAAGACCTGGGGAGTGTGGTGAAACGCTGGGTGCTGGGTGCTGGACGCAGCCAGTCCCTTTCTCATCGATCTCTTCCTCAGACCATTTAGCACCTCTGCTACTCTGGGGTCTGTGGCCACAGCTGTGCCTGTGTGGTCCTACAGCAGCAGTTTCAGCCTGTTGTGATTAGCAGGAGGATCATGAAAGACATAACACCAGTTTGCATTTAGGCAGCGTCAGACGCACTTTTAGGGAATTGTGGCAATGTTAGGGAGCTGAGGGGAACCAGTCCCATTTTTATTGCTCTTTAATCAGAACAGTACAGGCTGGGTTCAGATCAATGTTCTTTGAGTGTTAGCATTGACTTGGGCCTACAACTCCCAATCAAGGGCCCCTCTCCCACCTAATGTTACATTTAATGAGCCAATTAGTCCACAATGGCATGGCCGGCATCTTAAACTGTTGTTTACTCTGCATTCATTATTAATATCTCATAGTTAGGTATGAATAAAATTAAAAGGAGCAGTGAGACCATTAGCTCCCCACGGTGGATGCTTATTAAGATAGGATGCTTTGTTATCTGAGCAAGGGGTGGGGTGGTAATTGTTCTTGGTGGGCAGGAAATGCTGGTTCAGTAGCAAGAGCGGTGTGATTTATACAACCTTGGAGATGTTGTTGCATGCGCACGAGAGACGAAGTGGTGTGGTTTGCTCTAATACCTCAGAGAGAAGAACAGCCCGCGTTCAATGTTGCTTCAGATGCTGCTTTAGTTCTCCCATAAACACTCTTTGTATTCTTGCCCTCCACCTCTCCCCCCTCTCCTCCTTCTTCTGTCCCTTACTCCTACTCTAACAAACATCACTGCAAGGGGGTATGCAAATGAGTTTTATGTCCCCCTCTTGGTCATTCTGTCTCTCTTGTTTATTGTTTTGTACTCTTGCTAATCCCTACTTTCAAGGTTCTAGCAGAGTGGCAGAGGACTACTATGCCGTCAGGTTGGGATTTTGCAGAAACTTGTGCTACACATGGAGAAACTGCTGATCTTTCAGCAAAACTGGATGGGAGACAAAATCACGTATTTCCTACTATTATTGCTGCCGCTTGTTCCGGCAGCTCCGGAAGTGGGTACATGAGGACCGGGACCAAAACCTGCTGGGTTTTTTGTTTTGTTTGTTTGTTTGTTTGTGTGGCTGCTCCTCCTGACAAAGATAGAGTGAGAGTGTGTATATGGAGGTTGGAGCAGAAAAGAATAAATCAAAAAATCAATAAAACATTAAAATCGCTTCAGTCAACAGAGCAAGACCCAGCTGCATCCAGCAGCTCTTTTGCACAGGAAGATTCTCTGCTGCTTCTGCTAATGGGTGGGCCTCCAAATATTTAGCCGGCAAAGCTGAGTGCACACCTCAGAGCGGCATCGGCGTATTTCATTCGGTGGAGCAGAGACAGCATTCATTATGAACAGAATATTACAGTTTGGGGGTGTGATATAGCGGTCACTGGCTCCAGGCATGGCACTACTTATGACCAATCGCTGCAGTTCTTTTAAAGAATTCATAAAACTAAATGATCAGTGAACCAATTTAGGGATGACTTTTGCTCTCCCCAAGGCAAGTGGCTTGACAAGTAATGACTTAAAGTAATAGTCTTTAAATTACAACAAAAATCTGCTAAAGGTAATACCGCACGTAATGACAAATGGCAACATTTGTGTTAAAGTCTTCTTCACCCGCCCCTCCTCCATTCAGTTATTCTTCCGTTCATCTGCGTTCAGTTAGAGCAACAGGGTGAGCCTTTTTTTGGTTCCACTGCTCTTCGCCACTGAAGCAGTGCATAATAACTCATAGCCAACATCGTGATGGAACGTGGAAGCAATTGCTTTCAAGCTCTCTCTTAAAATAGTCCTGGTGACAAGCCTGCTGCTTTAAATAAGCGCCTCAGCCTGTCTGGAGAGGCTCCTTAATCCCAGTGGTGAGAGACACTCCAACAGGAAGACACTGGCGTGAAAAAACACTTCTGCACCAGAGAGACTGGAACAATTTACAGCAGGTAACTACCGGGAGCAGGATTCACCGGCAGGTTGAGATAGAGGGTGCAGAAGAGAGCATGCAGGGGGTGTGGAAAAGGAATATGCATGGAATGGAAATAAGACAGCTTACCTACAAAATACCCCAGTACCTGCATCCACACCCACTAACGTACATCCCTCAGGGACACTTGAGCACAAATTTGAATTTTAAAATTGAAACAGGTAAAAATGTAAGAGAATGGCATTACTGACAAAGAGAAATAAAAGTGTAAGTCCAGGAAAAAAAACCTTAAAACTAAAAGGTTTACAGCCAGTTTCTGCTTCTGGACACAACTTGTGCTTCCAGCCTTTGTGTCTGTGCCAGCCTGCGATGTGAGCCTTACTCAGCTCCAGCTAGGTGACATAATCTTGGGCCAGACAGGAAGAAAGGAGGCAATGACATCACCCAGCAGCACCTCATCGAACCTCACTTTCATCTCCAGATTGCTCATACACAGGCTCTCTTCTGAGAACAGTGTGTCCATTACACAAAGTGGAGATTTTGGCTTGTCCTCCCTCACTTGCTATTTTCACTCTTCCTCTCTTTCACTGCCTCCCCTGCCTCACCCCCTAATTCTTTTCCACTCCCCAGCCCCGTCCCACTTCTCCCCGACTTTTCTCCCTCACTCACCGCCACCCTATCACTTCCGCCCTCCCTCCTTCCCCCTCTCCCACCCTCACTCCCTCCATACCTGAGGCTCTTGTTCTTTTATAGCAAATTGAACCTTTCACTCTGAAAGAAATAATTACTCTCTGGAGAGAAAGGGGACTGCCGTGGAATGCTGATATGACACACAATGTCACCTTGCCAGTCAGAAGCCGCCTGCACACCCAGCTCAGCGAGCGGGGTGGGGTGTGTGTGTGTGTGTGTGTGTGTGTGGGGGGGGTGGATTCAAGGGAGGGAAAGAGCGGGTCATGGAGCAGGAAGGGTGAGATGCGTTAAAGAATAAAAGTAATGGCAAAGTAAAAAAAAGAAGAAAAAGCTTGGGAAGGAGGAAGGGAGAGCGGAAAGAAACTTCTTGTTCTCGCAATGGTTAAAAAAAAAAAAAAACACGGGCGATGAAGGGGCTGAAACCACAGGGAAAGTAATCAGCCATGTGGAATGAGTGAAGGAGTGACCAAAAATTATAGCAAAGATGGAAATGAGAAACTGCCTGACAGGATTGACAGTGGTAGATGGAACTGTGCAGAAAAAGTGAAAGAGGAGGACAAGAGAGGACAAGTGATAAGAAGGAGATAAGAAAGGTTACAGAGTGAAAGTGGGAGAGAAAAAAAGGCGGCCTTTTGAGGTCAGAATAAGAGATAAAGAGGGAGACAGACGGGGTGTGAAAGCAGAGGCCTGACTGGGGTCAAACCATGGATGGATCCATCTTCATCCATTGGTATGAGCTCGGGAGTAGAAATAGCGAGAGCTGTGAGCAGGATCACTGACATTTGCACTTATTACCCATCATGCTTTTGGGCAAAGTGGCCATGCGGTCATGCTCAAGGCCTCAGAAAGCTAAATAGCCCTCTCTGGGGGCTAAAGGACCAAAGGACATAATTTCAGAGGCTTTCAAACAAAATCCTTAATTGAATATTGGAGATACTTCTTTGACCAATACAGACTAGTTGAAAAGTGATGCTACACAACAAAAAACAGCGACAGCAGTTACCACGAATCAAAAAATGTGTTCATTTGTTTCCATTTGTTTTAACTGTTTTAAAGATGTCCCTCTATAATATGAAACACATACATGAGTGCCACGTTATATTTGCTATTGAAACTGCTTCATAAAAAGTCTTAAGAGACAAATAAAACAGGAACTAAAGTGACATTCCATTGATTGTACACATGCAGATAGGATTTTTTTTTAGCTTGTGTCCAGCCTCAGAGAAATTTGGAAATAGCTCTGTTAAGTCAGAGAAAATAGACCAAAACCATTAATTAAAACATTTGCTTGCATTTGTCCAAAGTTTTTCCATCAACTAAATCCTAATTGAAACTTGAAAAATAAAGTCAAAAACTAATATTGCCTTAGATTAAAAAGGAAACTAAATCAAGCAGAGCAATAACAAACATGAGTTCTCAAAGTGATTTGATATTTGGATAAGTGGCAGAGCAGCAACCATCTCAGAGCCAGAGTCAGATCACAGCTACGTTGATACGGTTGATGAGGAAATCTGTTGGTTTATTTAAGGACATAATGGCCATTAAAGATTGCGTACAATGTTCTGTTGGGAAGTGGTGGATCTTTTTCAAAACATGGCCGTGTCCTTAGTAGGATGATGCACCACAACACACTGCAAAGGCTGTTCAGGAATGGCTAAAGGAAGAAAACAATCATACCGAGGCATACATCCAGACTTTTAACTTTATAAATCTTAAACTTTACAGTTTGGTGTCCCAAATCTTACAGGATTTGTCACACTTACGCCACATCTTACAATCCAGATGGTGTTGCGTTCAAGATCTTCTGAAAATGGATGCACCGACTAGTGCCGCTAATTTACATCCCAATTTTTTTCTGATTATATTATCTATTGATCTGTTTTTTTTTTTCTTTTTAATCTTGTTGGCTTTTGGTTGCAAACAGCTCTGAGTAAATAGATGATGCACAAAGCATTGAAAAAACCTATTTTTCCCTCCAACCAGCAAACCTATCATTTATGCAATCAAAGCCAACAAGCACTTGCTGGCAAGCAATCAAGTGACTGCATTGGATATAAATTTTTTGAGAAAGGCACCTTGTTTTACCTCTTTTTATATATGATCTGGTTCATCTCTTTTTTTTTTTTTTTTTTTCCCCCAGAGGAACAAATGCACGGTATTTTATTTTAACTTCAAGTTTTTTTTAAAAGTTTAAAATATTTATGTCAGGTTGGGCTCATATTAGGTTCAAAATGTTTGTCCTGTTCTGCAATGCACTATTTTAAGATAGGTTTAAAAGAGAAACAGGTTAGGGGCCTATAATTTTGTAGATAATCGGGTACCTTTTCTCTCAGATTTGCAACAAATACTTATTTTCAGCAAATTAGAGGATTTGGAAGAAACCCTGTAGTGTAGTGCAGTTTTTGAAGGAAATATAAGTTATCAATGGTCAATGTTGGGTGTTAAATTAAAACAAAAACCACAAAATGATTTTGCACACTGCTGATTGTAGCTCTTAGAAAAAAAACTGGAATTGGCAGGTCAGACCTTTAAACTGATCAGAAATCAGCCAGGGAAACTGCAGTTAGTTATATCTACTCAGAAGGCACTACTGGAGCCCACATTAGGTTGGCTAGTGCTTTAAATGCTGTCGCCGACGGGTGTGTGTACGATTCTGTGCAAAAGTCCCAGGCACTGAGGATGTTCAGCTCCTTATCCATTAGACATTCCCATCAGGGAAGCATGATCAGTTCCAGATTTATTCTGCACCTTGGCACCAGTCACACAGCCACAGTGACAAAGAATACCAAAGAAGAAATCCACAAAATCTTAATTTCTATTAGATGTTTGGAACAGCCCACCTGACATGTACCTGTGAGATGTACACCCAGGAGATTTGGCTGGTTTTAAAAAGACATTCACATTAAATATTATTCCTCTTTGTGTTTCCTGTGAGCTTGAAAGCTTGTATGTTTTATGCATACTGCTTTAAACTTTTGTCCAGTACATGCTTACTGTATGCATACTGTATACATCAACAAAAACCTCTAATATCAGCAAACCTCTGCCGCCTCTTCCGCCGTGGCTTGTGAAATGAGAGCTATTTTTAATATCTGCTCGGGTGCCTTCTGAATAATGGGCAAATATTACTCAAGGTCACAACTCATTTGTCAGGCTGTGAGTTGAAGGAATGGCTCACTGTACTAAGGCTAACATTCAGCTTTTATTCCGCTGATAAAATCCACATCGGCTTTACGAGTACAAGCAGTTAAAAATGGAGAATAACAGGCATTGAGGTATGTGGTGGACAGCACAGCATGGGAGAAAATGATTTGCAGGGAAGCGAGAAAGGAAGTAAAAAAGGAGCAGGACCTATGCTTGGTCCAAATTGGAGAAAATCCATCAGCTTATTGCCTTGTGATGTTTTAACAGAATGGCAAAGGTGGCAGGAAGGAGTGGCTCTGAGGATAAATCATGTCGCCTCTGATTCTATGACAGCTTAAGTCACAGTGATCTCCACAGAGGGGCTGTAGTGATCAAAGAGGAACAGTGATGACTTCATCCATATGTCACACACAGAGCACTACAAATGTCTCTGTGGGCAAGCATTATTTGATCCTGCGAGACAAACGCATGACAAGGTATAACATAACTAGTCTTATGTCTAAGACAGTGAATGACAAGACACAGTTTGCCGAGCCTATCCATAATAAATATAACAGAATCGTAACAGATACAGGGGACACAACCATGTCATGCCTTACAGCTATATTATTAATCATAAGGGTTTGCAGTTTACTGTCATACAACTGTAAACTATTACTGTGCACCGCCACTGTGTGCTTGCAGCCTCACAACCCCTGTTCTTAGGTTATTAAATCCTATAGCCCCCAGCGCACATCTCCAGCTACGAAGCTTCCAACCCTGGCCAAAGACTTTTATCTTCCTCCCCAGCACAGGCATGGCACCTCCATGATGCTTTCAATTTTCTGCTCTGTGCTTCTGTGTTTTATGAGCCTGTGCAAAGGTTCCAGACTGACTGGCTGGGGCTGACCTGGACTCCCTGCCTGTCGGTGCGTGCGCTGTGGCTAGGGTGACATCAAGGCCACTGGCCAACCAGGCACAGGGCCCCAAGGTATCATCAGCCAACCACAGAACACCCGGACGCCCCATCCGCAGATAAATAGAAAGGCATCATATTCCACACATGCTGGCAGCACATGCAGTACTCTTTGCTCTCACACACAAAGAATGATCATAACACGCAGTCACCCAGCAGAGGTGACAGTTGCTTTTTGTCCAAAATATTATGGCTTTTCATGAAGCTCATCCTTTGCACTGAACAAAAACTAGATTTCCACTGGCATAGAGAAAGAGCCTAAGCCAGTCTTTGTTTTTGCTCCAATTTATCTAAAAATGGGTAATGCAAAGCTAGGCAACAAAAATACAAATCCGGTCATTACCTGGACAGTTGGATGGATGACTAAACCTGCAGTACAGGCAGGGCATGTCTACACAGGGAGGAGCCTGGGTATATACATATATATCTTTAGATCTAATGATAAGGAACACATGAAACACATCTTCCTGTCGGCTTCCATTTATGCAGTCAAGATCTCAGCATTGGTTCAAAATTGCTATTTACTGCATCAGTGACTTATTGAATAGTGGACAGTGAATTTTCTGTGCAAGCCTACTTTATTAAATAACAACCCTGTCTACTGTAGCTACATTTTGAACCACTGCTGCAGTCTATAAAGTGTCTCTGTTTATAAAGTATTACAATAAATGTTTTTTTTGCTGTTGTCTTGAATTGGAAACATAAATAAGGGTCATGATGACCCAATAATAGGTGCTACCACATGTGATCATCTATCATTCACAACCCACCTTATTCCCTGGATCTCAGTTGTTGCCTCTTGGCTCTCCATGGACCCAAACCTAATCATTACACTGACTAGAACTCTTTAGACTTGTTTTTTTTTTCAGGTGTAAATACAAGGCTGATGGGGAGGTAACTCAATAAGGAAGATTTAAAGCCTTTAAAGGTAAATGATGGCCTGATGCCCTGGCCCCATGCTACAAAAGCAGCTGCACTCCAAGCCCTCTAGATGTCTCCCTCCCTGGTGTGTGATTTGGTTTAGCTCCTTGTCATGCATTTGTACCTGGTCAGAGAATGCTGAGGGGCAGGGTTTAGGACCCTGTCAAATTCCACTCAAACCAAGGGATTCTTACACTATTAAATATAAATCTCATGTGGCCTATGAGACAAGGATGGAAGACCTTAGCTCTCCTGAAGAGGCTTGAATAGTGAGCAGAGGGTTTTCCTGTGCAGGGGAACATGATGTGATGCATTACATTTCGCTACCCAACACCCATAGCCCACCGCTTAGCTGATCTTTGAAAGATATTGCTTATAAAAGAGATGACTCTAGGCGACGGCCAAGTTCTGTAGTTTTATTACACCTTGGGGCTACAGCGGCCTGTCTTTGGAGAGATAAGGTTGTACCCTTTTCATTTTGTATCCTCCGGCCGATATTTTAAGCTGGCTTGTTAAGGGCAGGCGAGCTGCGCGCTGGAACAGAGTTTGATGCATGGCTTTACAACAGGAGCCGGGCCCATAACGCTCAAAGGCCGATCATTACTGACCTTAATAGCCCAGTCTGCATCTGGGCTTGATTGATCGTGCCTAGCAGGTTGTGAAATGCACCATCTGGAAGGAAGGAAGGTGAGATGGGCAAGCGGAGGCGAGGGAGAAGGCAGGCAACATCAGCCGAGCACGGAAGAAGGGAGGAGAAGGGAAGGAAAAAAAACCAAACCTAGACGATCTTGTAGTGAAATTGATGGCCAGAGTGGGATGCTGTGGAAACTTAACTGCACTAAGAGGCCAACCAAGCACCATAAACACTGTCCCTGACATAAACAACCACACTTAGCTTGACTAGGTGTATGCAATATTCATCTGTGGAGCTGCTGCTTGGTAACTCTTGTTTACTTGCTCACTGAGCTTTGATAAAATCAGCACTGCTTAGGTGAGACAGCAGAATAGTAGAGTAAGTGCGATATGAGTTATGTGAATAAGTGTGATTTGGAATGTATGTGTGTCTCATTGCTTGTGTGTGTGAGGAACAGAAGGTGGTCCACAGTGTGCGTCCTACTGCAGCGCTTTACACTATAGCGCCTGCATAATGTATGAACTTCAATTGGTGCAGATTACTACGCGGCACTCAATATTCTGCTGCACAGCTAGCCAAAACATCATTAGGTCACCACTTTCCATAAACTCTGCAACGAACAAATAAATAAATAAAAACAAAAGTTTTGAATACCACACAATGAATAATTATACCATCCTACTCAGAGGTACATTTTGTTCCAGTTAGAAATCAACAAAACCCGGTTATTTAGTAAGCGGCACATGACGTCCATGCAAGGTTCACGTATAGAAGTTGTATCACTCGAACCATTCATGCATGATGAAAATTCACTGTTATAAATATTTAAGATTGCAGAACCCCACCGAGAAGCGCTTGCGTGTCAGCTGAAGCTCCCGGGAGCCCATCAAGCTCAAGTTCTCTGTGCTTTCCTCTCAGTTAGTCAGTAATAGCAGCTGCAAACAGGGTAAAGTAAAGTGCATATGGCACCAAAAAAAAAAAAAGAGCCCTGACAGTGCACTTCATTATACCAATTATTTGGTTTGCTGAGTCACTTGACCCAGCTTAGCCATGCAAGGCATAATAAATGCAAAGAAAGTTCTATAGCGTACAGATTTTCATTAACAGTATATTCCCACCTTTGGCAAAGACAGCAGTAATGCACGTTGCATAGCATGTTGCACACAATAACTTGCCTGTGTAAAATAGTTTAACTGCAAATTTTTATGTATGCTGTGATCAGCAGCACAAAATGTCTTTGGGGCCAACTTTACACAAGGGAGGATGAAACATCTGGTATCAGGTAGATTAGGAAAAAGAACAAGGTAGAGATAAGAAGAGGGTAAGATGGCTGTTGTGCTTCCGATTTCTGTACCTTCCTGCTCTCTGTGTGTTCCTGCACGCTTCCATGTAATCTTGAACGAGTGATAAAAAAAGAGGAAGGCACGCAGACTCATGCAAAGGGTTTTTTGAGAGAGTGTGTGCTTTTTTGTGTGTGTGTTTGAGAGAGAAAGGGGAAAAGGATGACAGAGGGCCAGGTGGAACGGAGACTTCTGTCGCTGACTCAACACCTTTCTCATTTTATTACCAAATCATCCATGACAAACAGCTCTGCCGTTTGGCAAAGGTGAGGCAGGCAGGATAAGAGCTGGGATGAGAGCAGCAGAGGTCACCTCCGTACCACAAACATTGCATTGATAATATAACACGTCTGTGTCACTTCAAATGCCACCTTTACATGATGCAGCCATCCATGTGTCATTTTAAGATACACCGAGGTGACAGTGATGGCCTTTACTTGCTATAAACCCCTACCATCAAGTAACAAAAGGCTGGTGATGGAGAAATCTTATCACCTGAGTGACTACCAAAGGAAAATGCTTGGTGACAACACAATCAATACAGCCTATAAAATATGAAGCAAGCACTTTTTGCAAACATTCAAAAGCAAGTCAACCATAGTAATGGAAACATATTTTGAAGTAAGCTAAAAAGCAAGTGCTGCGTATCAGATCTATTTTATTGAGCAATGATAACAACATAGAAGTTACTGTTTACACACAAATACTAAGCAGCAGAAATCACATTAAACCTGTATTTGTTTGTTTTACCTCTTCCTCTAGTTCAGTCTAATCTGCCTGTTAATTCCTGCTCATGAGCAGTGAGGTTGTTGCTGACCCTTAGCAGGGACAGCGTCAAGGAGCAGATCCTGGGGAGTCCAGTTAGAAACAGGCCTGCCATTCTTTGATGTCAAAGTCTTTTGTGGCTCTGTGCGAGAGAGCAGATTAGCCTGATTGACGGCTATAAGATGCTAAGGAGGGAGCTTGAAGCACAGCAAGCCAGGGCGTTGGAGTGGAATGGAGTTCATTCATGAGTTACGAGTCTGTTTCAGTGATGTAGTAAAAGAGGAATAAATCCTACCAACAGCTTGTGAAAAAAATACAACCTCAGGCTTGTGATGGAGTCTCAAACAAGACAACAGACAATAGACTGAGACACTGGCAGCTGACACACATACAATATGTTGGAAAAATCTAACGGCAAATCAGCACCAGGTACAGTAAAAACAAACCAAAAAAAAACATATCAAACTGCCATGCTGCTTCAAACAATGTTTTTGCCACAAACTTTTACATTTTGCCCACGCTTAAGATATCAGTGAAAACAGGCAAAGAGCAGCCTGAAGGCTGTCACATTGCCTCCTGTCAAGTCAACATTTCAAGGAGATTTTCCCTACTTAAGAGGCCGAGGGAGCCCGTGTAAAGTCCTGGACAGACAAGGAGCAGGCTGATATAAATACCAACCCTGCTAAGAGCTCCTCTCTGCTTCTCAAGGACCCAGACCTGCAAGGACAAATGGCCGTCCCTGATGCTGTCCCTGAGTCCCTGTGCTGAAAGAGGCCAGGTTAAGGTTAAGAGGACCGCAACCCACCAACCACATATAAGCAGCATTTACAAAGTCAAACTTCTCGTCCCACGGGAAACCCTTACCAGGGATGTGTTTTTAGCTTCAGATAACCTACTTTACAAACAGCATGATCAGACAGCTTTTGTTCCATTAAAGGTTTTGACTCAGGTAGAAAACATGATTAATTTAAGTACAGGGGTGCACATTGGGATTTAATTAGATCCAATTCATTTTTCAGTGTCAGAAAACAACTGTTTCACAACTTCCTGTTTATCCTCAGACTGATTGGTGTAGATGCTCCCAGCAGACACCGAGTGTTAGGGATTAACATGTCATCACAAAAGGAGGAACACAGACATTTTGACAGTTACACTCGTGAGTCGAAGCTGCATCTAACACCTGCCTCACACCTCCCATCCAAAAGCGCACCTGTTCTGACACAGTGTGAGGCTCCGAGCCATTCCTGGAGCGGTGTTTACACCTCTCCAAGCCTCTGGGAAACACACTGCGATGGGGAGGAATGAGACCGGTTGGGCATCAGGACGATCAGAGGAAGAGGAAGATGCAACAACAAGAAATTGATGGAAATTTCCTGCAGAGAAACTGGGGTGGAGTAATGGCAACGCCTGAGTACGCTCAGCAGCGCCATGGTGTCGAGGTAACATTGATGCATGGTGTGACCTTACTTGTAATGCCAGCCTTAATCTACGCAAGTGGAATAAATGAAGTGGGTCCGCTGCGGACGTGTCACCCAGACTTATAAAGACAAATCCACCACCGCTCTGAGCTGTGTACACGTATTCATAAAAGTCAGGGAGACGTCTCAACAGAGTGGAGTGCCCGGCGTTGCCGGCTGACTGGTGACACCTAGCTCATGTTGTCACGGCTGCATGGATCTGTCTATCATGTGCTGTAACACACTGTGATCGCATTAGGCATATGAAGGTGAAAGAGAGACAACAAGGAGCTGCCTGTTCAGGACGATTGAGGAGGAATGTTCTAAGAAAAATATGCCACCCATGTAAGCACTTTTTTAACTCTATTTTTGCTTTGCAACCACATAGAAAAGAAAAATGGGAGTCCTTTTAAGATTTAGCGTGTCTAGTTTTTTGCAAAACAAAAACAGAAGCTATCCAGTGAAACTCGGAACAGGATAGCCACAAACAAGACGTCAAAGAACCTAAAAAAAAAAGCACGAACCTGTACCTTCACAAAATAAGAAGTGGTAGCATCTAAAGTTGCATAAATATTTAAAAACTGAACTGTCAGAAGAACACTTCGACCTCATGCACAGTTGAGATGAACTGATTTATTGCTAATCCCAGTGTGCTGATGCTAACACAGCTTGTCATAACCACTCATTATAGTTTAACGATGGATGTCCTGACAAACAATCTTTCCAGCTGGATAACCCGGCTTTCACGTTAGCAGTCGGTTCATACTTGGCTGCCTTTTGGCATGTATTTCAAGCAAAGAGCCGTCATTGATCACGGCGCGTTAAGTCAGTTTGCAGCGGAGCGGTGGGAGAAAGTCAGATTGACAAGAGACCTTTCTTGAAAGATGCTGGTCTGACAGTGGACATATGGATGCTGAGCCCTGACACATGCGAGGCACGCTGGGATTTAGGTGTGCCGCACATGCCAACAATCTCATGTCCACCGTTGCCCCTCCCTCCTCCCCTTGCCCCCCTGTCCACTTCTCGCTCTGACATGGCAGTGATTAATGCCCCTGGCCAAGATGATGATAATAATGATCATAATTAATCAAGGGTTCTTCCTACACCTCTAGGAGCCAACGGTGACCTGAAAAAGACACCCAGACCTCCTTTCCCATGGTCTCCTCCTTTCTCTCTTTCTCCCTCTCCTCCTCCTTTCTTCCTCGTCTCTCTGACAGGCCTGAACCCCGGGCCCGGCAGAAAGAGCCATGCATTATCCTGCCATCACCACTTCTATTTATATCACACCGTCCATCACTATCACTTACTCTCCTCCACCAGCCTTTACTCCGCCCGCTTCTCCAAAGTAGAGTTTTCTTGAAGCTGCCCCATATTTCCTGGAGGAATAATGCTACCTATGCAAATGGCTAGGAGTCAAAGGAGCAGCTTAGGTGACAGTGAGAAACTAACATCCTAATTTTTTTTGACACCCATAGAAAACAGCAAAACAAAAAGCCAGCACCTCTTGCTGCCTGTGGCCTGGGAGCCTTCCTCGCTCCCATCGGTGGTGTTTTCCTGGAGGTTGCTTATAAACACGTTCGTGACAGAAAGGATTTCTGTGAGAACAGTGTCTGTCTCTCACAGATTTCCAGCATATATGCAACGGCAGAATAATATTTCAAATTCCTTGGCGGCTGCCAGGTAACAGTAGCCTAGAGCAATGGAGAAGTTTTTTTTTTGTCTCACCTTCTCTTTATTTCCCCTGGTGAGGAAGATCCAAAGCTCCTTTGCTCGGCTGAGTTGTACGTGCCAGGCATGTGTTCAAAACACCTCCTCCTCCCTCAGTTACTTAAGTCCACATCACATATAGCCCGTCTTATTTTTTCTCTTTTTTCCCCCTTTACTATCTCTAAATACATGCTGTCCAAAGGTACTGGGAACCTAAGTGCAGGTGCTGACAGTGCTTACACATCACACAGGGTATTAACCCCACTCTCCAAACTTTAAAAGTACTGCCACCAAATGCAGCTGTGACTTACCTCCACTGAATTCTACCAGTAATGCAATGATAATACTTTGTGTTTGTGATACATAATTCCACACCCTTATCTATTTTCTATATTATGTTCTTTCTCCGTGTTTTAAAAAAAATGTATTTACAGTATATATAAAATGATTGATTGTATCTGGATTTTTGTCACTTTATCCCAGTCCCAATTTGCTGAATCTCAGTGAAATCGTGGCAATTCCTCCCTTTTATCTTTGTGCTCGGTCAAACCATGAACAGTATATTCTGCTTTCCAACCACTGGATGAGACATCATCAGAGTTATACCAACCAGATAGCCTGCTGAAGATACATGGTCTTTACTTGAATCTTTTACTCATGCTCTTTCTCATGCATATTTTACAAAATGACTCGTTGACATCTGAGCCCAACTAAGGTCCTAAAACAACATGAGTACATGGTACATTGCCTGTTGTAATCATTATAGTCACTGCCGATGCTCAATGCATGTGTACTAAAAACTCAGCATAGATCTGACTTTATCTGAGCCAGAAGTGCACTCTGCCGATTTACAAAGCTCTTCATCTCTATAAGTACTATAATGCTTTATGATCTGATTCCACTTCTGTGTTGACATAAAATTAAACTGTTACAGATCAGCAATGGTAAAACACAAACTGAATTTGCTACAAAAGTGGCTGCAAATAGCTCGGTGCCGTTTAGGACTACGACGTGAAAACAGACTTTTTCCAGAGAAGATAGTGGTGATTTGGAATAACAAATACATCTTGTTGAAAAGGACACACATGGGGAAAGAAAAATCTCTTTTTGTGTGCTTCAGAACAAACATTTGAAAGTCTGAATGACTACCAATACTTATAGCTGAAAATATGTCATTGGGTGAGCTGTTTGGATTTGTAGCATGTTGTCACATCACATTTCCGGCTCAGAGACGTTTTACCCAGCCTCCTGTCTGCACACAACTTCAAATCATGTTGCATTCAGTTCAACATACACTCTTGATACTGCTATTTGCAGTTATATAATTCACTTCAGAAAAAAAAGGAGCCAGTAATTCTCTTGCAGAATTTTGTTCAATTCTTTATATTTTTACAAGAAAATTTGACTTTTCGTGGCTTTTTTTTTTCTCTGTCAAAAGTGAGAAATTCAGACTTCCTATCTGTAACTGCCCTACACTGAAACCTGCTATTAAGAAAAAGGAGAAAAAAAAATCAAACTTCTTACATTGCTAAAACTTTATCCATCTAAGTAACTGTTCTTGACCTTGACCTTTACTTTGAATACAGGAACAGAACAGAATAGACAGTGGCAGTGAAACTCAGGGTTTATCGAGCTTAAATGTGATGGAATAATTACAACATTTCCATCTGCTGTGCTGGTTTTAATAATGTGGGCTAGTTCAGTGCATGACTTGTAAAAAGACTGTGCCTAAAAAAGGGATCAGTACCAACTGTCCTTGGCTAGAACTAAAGATGAAGGAATTTATTGTATTTAATGCTCTTTAGGGTTATGGGATATAATTGGCATTTAAAAAGTTTTGCATGGTGGATTGTCCAAAACTGATTGAAAAAAGAGCTGATCGCCTGTATCTCAGATATTTTGACCAAATGACATTACAGACATTTAATTGATACCTCAAGAAATTATGTCAGTTTTTGGCAAAAGCAGCTTCATATGTTTCCTGTTCAATCTTTTTCATTCTCAAAGTGATCCAGTGTTCCTTTGGTTCTCAATGATTTGTCCATGCAGCCTTTGTCAAAAGGTGTCAGTACAGAGCTACTTTTTGTTTTTCAATAATAGTATGGTGTGAAGTCCTCAATCCAGTAATGTTTTGAATCCATCCTGTTGAGAGTTTAGGAGGTCAGGTTGCCGGGAGACAGAGGGATTGATGTGTGGACAGGAAAAAAGGATGGAAAAATGGAAAAAGGAAAAAAAAGAAGAAGAGGGAAATGTACAATATCTCTGGAGTCAGAGGTACAGATAGGGCAGCCGCTGCTGACAGCAGAGCAGTCATCCTCAGTCATTGGGGCCAAAGCGAAGCTCCCCGAGGCACTGAATGCACAACTGGCCTGCTAAGTGCGTGCCCACAAAGGTCCAAAACACAGGCCTCTTATCACGCAAACTACACTGAACACCAAGATGATGTTGATAACCTTGCTGAACGTCATCTCTCTCCAGGAGGCTGAAGGCAGGGAGGAAATATTGACAGATATGTTTTCAGATTATATTCTCATGACTAAATCAATACACAGATGAACCATCTCTTCAGGCTGAAGTTAGAAGGGGAGTCATTGTGAAGGTCAAACACTTAGCCCATGAAAGAGGCAGCTAGGTGCGCGATTTGGCAGCACATCTCCACCTCCTCCTGCATGGCATGGAGGTAACAACCTTGAGGAGTTGATTAGCGGTTGAGACAGCTCCCACGACACAGGAGAGCCCCACCTCATAAAATCCTGGGCTCGGTAGCAGAACAAGGGAGCCTGGGAGAGGGGAACTGGAGGGAATTCAAGGCAGAAGAACTGCCTGCCTGCCTCATCTTTTACAGGACAAATTAAAACCACAGCGGAACAAGTCATAAAACAGGAAATAATGAATTCAATTATACTTTTTAGTGTTTAGCGGCTGCTGGTGAGATGTGCTGAGTGAGCAACATGAGGCACGCACACAGCAGCGGGCACAGGCTGATGACTGTATTGGTGGCGCTGAGCTTTGCTGAGGGCTGCATGTGTGCTGACTGCATGTCTCCATGCCCCTAGGAGCAGTTTAGACCTCGACAGGGCCTTCATTAGCAAATGAATGACTCTTAATTGGCCTAGCAAATACACAGGATGCTTGTTGATTATAGTTTGTTTTTTTTTGTTTTTTTTAACCAGTGCCAGACACAGATGCACAAACAAACAACGTCTTTGAACAGCAACATGCAGCTAAGCAAGCACAGAGGTATACTTTAGACCTAGCCGTGCTGATAATAACAACTGTCATGTCCTCTAAAGGACAGACAATTCATGTCTTTCCTGCACCAGGTTCAAAAGCAGGACTACGGCGCCCAACAAAGGATCCTCACAAAGAATTCTGGGACATACTCTCTTTCTTCAGCCTATCTATACATCTCTATCTTCCCCCTCCTCGCACTACCTATTTTCACTCTTTTTCAATCCGCTCTAGTTTGTCCCCTGGCATTAGTAACACCTCAACGGGAGAGAGAATCACAGACAAGAGTCCTGGTGTCCTAGATTCAGTAACACTGGCAGGAGCACGGCACATGCTGGCCTGTCCTACTAGCTGCCATATAGGACTAAAAAAGTCAGCCGCACGCAGCAGCCCAGATTAAAAACATCACAGAAGAGCACACAGCCACTGCTAACACGCATACACTTACAAATGGTGATAAGGGAAATGAAATGCATTCTGTTTGGGATTATTTCCTGTATTGTCACATCAGTAATGCCATCAGCACACTCTTTTATCTATGTTTAACAGTGTGTTTGTGTGGGATAACAGATATTTCAGAGGTATAGATTTATGATTTTATAGTAATCTGGGAGTCATATCAACAGGGAATGAGCATGGGGCAGGAAGGATGATATAAAACAAAAAGAAAGAACAAATGATTCTGTCAGGAAAGTCAGTGCCCCCTCTACGCTCCAGCCCTTGGTGCCACTCACCCACTGCCAGTCTGCCAATTAAAGCCCTGATTAAAACCGACAAAGTGTCTCCAAATGAAGAAAGAGCTGCTGGAGGTCTGCACTGCTGAAGCCTGTCAATTACACTGCCAGAGGGAAGTGGTGAGGGAAGAGCAAAAGGGTATGGCAATGGCACGCAAAGCAGGAGGCACAGATGATGATATGACTGCTCATTTTATGCTCCAAGGCTTCCCATGAACTTCCAAAATGATGAAGAAGGAGAATTCTGCAGCGAAAAGAGGTTGACTTACAGGTTGTTATTTTGTTCTTTTACCTCCAGAAATGCACATTCAAGTGACCAATAACACAATGTCCTTTCTGTTACCTTTTGATACATGTTGTAAGTCATAGTAGCCCCAGAGTGATGGGCTCAACAGCAAAGCCCTCAGTCCCTGATAAACCACCCACAGTGTACATCAGCTGCTAAAATATGATGGTATTCGTGAGGTCATAAATCTTGTTTTAGTGGGATAGGAAGAAAAAAGAAGCCCTAGTCTCCCCTGCATCGTTATAGCTGCATCCCCGTGGCCCATTCCACCTCCATTTAAGCTAAATGTCAACTTTTCGACTCCTTTTTCGTTTCCCTTTTTCCTTCCTGCAGTTTCCATTTGTTTTAACACAGGTTGAGGAAAGTAAGAATATAAGTCAACAGGAAGAAAACTAAAAACAGTTTGTTGCCAGTGGCTTTCAGGCCTGAGTGGAAAACTGAATGTTCTATAGTTTACAAAGAGGGGAGAATCCAGTGGAGAGATAAAATAGATTCCCGATGTGTCTGACTCTGTAACCCATGAGCCGATGATATGAGTAATGAGGGTTGCTACATGTTAGTGAAAAATGCTACACCTAAACCAAAAGAATAATGTCACATCCAACTAGAACTGCAATACTCTAATACTTCATAAATGTTTTTTCATCATTTAGACATGAATCATTATTAAGAACCTCAATGATATTCTTTCAGTTTAATTAAATGAAATCTACTCATTTATTAAACTTTGTAGAGCCAAGTAAACGTAATGCAAGATGCTCTGGAAATCTCTCAGTCATCTACAAACAGATGGCTGTGGATTAGTAAATAACTGGTGTGCAGTTTCATGTGGAATGAACAGAAACAGGGAAGCGCTTCAGCTTTATTATCGTCACTCTCAGACTTCACAAACATATTGTAATAAATCGTTGACAGAACTCTTTTACTACAACATCGGCCACCCCTCCAACCAATATGGTGCCTTTGAAAGGTGTGCAATGATGAAGAAAAAGATTCTAAAACCTGTTCATCTAACCAAATCCTTTAATGAAAAGGAGACACAGAGGCATATGTTTATTTATTCAATCATTATTCTGGGCATTTTTTGTTTTGGTTTTTTGTAGTCACCTTTAAAAGGTTGCTGTGCTATAGGAGGGAACGACTGTGGTAGGCCTATACTAATGCCCGGTAAGAGAAAAAACTAACAAAAAAAGATGAGAAAGCGTCTGCATGCCTAATAAACTGATTACCATACAGCAACCATTTCCTTTTAGCACTTGGTAAAAAAATAAATAAATGAATGAATAAAAAACACAGCTAGAGGACAGACAATGGGCTGAGGAAGACACACCAGTACACTGGCCATCTGAAAAGATTAAGACCACTAAATTCCACCACACACAGTTTGTTTCTTCACGTTTGCCTCCTCATAAACTTTTTCTTCATTTCTGTTGCTCCTTTAGCAGGTGAGGAAAGAAATAGAGAACACTTAAAAGACCTTGAGAATATACAATATAATGGACATTAAATTACACTTAAACCGAATAAATGAGCAAAGAACATTGTTTAAAAAGAAAAAAAAGACAATAAGAGAAGGATAAGTGAGTAGGAAGACAAGAGAGAAGGCAAAAGTTATAAAGCAGAGGCCCTAAGGGACATACATTACATACTGTGTGAGGTAGACCTCACCCTTTGCTACTCCACCAGCTTATTCAGAGGGGAGGCAGCCAGTGTTAATATTTCATGCGACAACTAACAGAATAAGGAGTTGTAAGCTCACAGGAAAGTCCTGGCAAATCCCCCCCCCCTTGCGCTCTAGCAGTCAAAATTGAAAAGAGGCCTGGTGTAAGTATTGTTAGTTTGTGCTTGTATTAACATATGAGTGTGGGACTCATTCATGGCTGTCTTTTTCTTCCCTTTTCTGACAGTGCATAATGTAATGCACTGTGGAGAAAGGCCGAGTGGTCAATGTACCCATCCGCTGGATTAGTGATGGTCCAGTGTGATTTGCCTGCGCGCCACTAAACAAAATAACTGCTTTAACCTCCACCTCATTATCCTCCATAGAAAAATACTTCCTATTATCAGGTTAGACAACAAACAGGCAGACATTACGATATACTGGAGCTCATTACATCTTAAAAGCTTTGATGTCACAGGCCTTACTTGGCCATTTTGTCTTATGAGTCTCTTGCCCACCGCACCTAAATTAGATAGCATTTTTTCCCCCTTTTAAACCAGTCATGAACCTATAATGGGCAATTGCAAGATACTGTTTCAGACATTCCCAAATGGCATTTTCAAAAAACGCCCATCCGTCATCGGAACCCCTCAAGAGTCAAGAGGAGCTGAAGGAAATAAAATAAAAGCAAAAGTGGAACAGAGCCTTTAACATTACACAATGAATCCGGTGCTCTGGTCTTGGCTGTAAGAGGAACTTTGCTGACTGTGTCCCCTGTGTGCCAGAGCAGGAGGACAATCCTTTGTGTTGCAGAAGTCTTGGGCCACTGAATTCCCCGTGTCAGCACTTTTTTTTACTGGGGACAGATCCCGATAGGTGCTGCCTCCCCCTGGGCACCCCCACTGTGAATGACATCCACCTTCTGTTCCCATCCACAGGGGCAAAAATGGGCCACAATCTGACCTATTTCAATGACTCATTACCCTACCTGAACCCGACTGTTTCTTTAAAATCCTAAAGTGATGATAGAAGTCATTTCTAACCACTAAGAGAGTAAGCACCCCATTATGACACACAAGATAGCCACAGAAAGTGACTCCTCATTGAAAATAGCTTCTTAAAAAACAAGCTTCTGTCCCCTTCAAATGTCACTGCCTTATTTTTTCCCCTTAAAACAGCTATTTATCTGATTAGTCTCTCATTCATTCGTTTTCTACTGACTAGAGAGGCTCATATCTCACCACACATTCAACACCACTTCCAGCTCTTCTTGAGATAAGCAGACATTCCCAGGCCAGTGGCGAGATATTATGTCACTTAAGTATAAGTGAGCCACATGGTCTCTAGTAGGTACCACAGGACATGCCTGAAATACTTTTCCGTAAAAGATGTCCGAGAGACATCCTCAATGGATGTTTGAACCCCTCAACAGGTATCTTTCAATGCAAAGAAGCAGCAGTTTTTCTTTGAGCACCTCACAAATGACCGACTTTCTCCCTCCCATCACAAAGGATCAGCCCACATTCCCTCGGAAGCTCATTTCTTTTTTTGGTACCTACTCACAGCTGGTGATTACAAGTGAGGGTAGACACATAGATCATCAAGTGAATTTAAAGCTTTGCCTTTTGGCTTAGATTTTTCCTCACCACTACATCACATAAAGACCCTGAAATACATGGACTCCATAATTTTCAGGCAGCAAGTAAACTCAGCATGGGCAATCAACCCCCCCCCCACTTATGGCTCAGACTTAAGAAGTACTATCCCAGTGTCGGCTAGAGGTCAGGGATACTATTTGTGTAACAAAAGACAGTCCTGACTTATTGCTGACTTATTGCCAGCGATGTGAACAAATATCTTGCTTTGGCTATATGTCAGGCGAGTGACCTGTCGCAGTGGCCCCCGTAACCTACACTCCCCAAGCACCCTCGACAGCAGTCCCCCAGGGACGCAGTCGTATGCCTTCTCCAAGTTCACAAAGCACTTGTAGACTGGTGGCGCATGTGCCATCAGTCACTCAGTCGATACCCGGCTTCCCACTCATTCATCACAACGTTCTTCAACTGGGAGCACACAAAAATTTGCAGAACAACAATGGAATGAGGTACTGTGACTGGCTTACAAGCTAGCCTCAGGCAGAACACGATGATGGAGAAGGTTACTGTACAGGTTTGTCCCGCTGAAACTGTTAAAGCCCGTCCGGATGGAAATGTTTTCATAAGCGTATCAAATTCATCAAGGGACTGTTTTATTGGGTCATAAAACAAAGTGTGATAAATACAGCACCTCGGGCCAAAGGGTGTTTAAGTTCTGATACTTATGGTGCGGCCAGGAACTGAGCTCGACCATCTTGCAGCAGTGAATTTATTTCTCTCCAGAGTTATGTCAAACCCAGTATGGTCAGGGTTACAGTCCTCAGAATACTCATAACACAGCTGGAATGGAAATTCAAGGCAACGCCCTGACTTTGCAACTGTCCACACTTTGACAGAGAACAACACTAACAAAGTGTTTAGTTTGACATGAACAATGAGAGGGAGAAGCAACAGAAAATATCTTAATATCTTAACAAACAAAAAATCCAACGCCAATCAGTCCACAATGTTAAAACTTCTTGCTTGGAAAAAATACAACTTATATGACCTACAGACAGGCCTCTAAACTCACTTCTGAGTTTGAAGTTGGGTGTTCAGGTCTTGAGGAAAGAGCTGCAATGCCTTTCTTAGATGTCCTGCTGATGGACGAGCCAGACGCAATAAGATGACTGTCTAGATAATATCTTAGATGACGGTGAAGCTGCAGGGGTCAGATGGAGAGGTAAGAGAAGGGAGGAAAGAGAGTGAGGAGGCACAGAGCAGCAAATGAATGCAGAAGCCGTAGAACACCTTGACAGGCAGATATCTTGCTATGCACGAGATTCACCTCAGGGGACGTCTGGCTAATTTCCTGTGAAAACAGCAGACTAGCGAGGCAGGAGGCAGAGGGTGGAGGTATAACAGAGAACAGGGAGGAGGTAAACTATTTTCAGTTCCAAGAAAAGTCTTGTAAGAGTTAGTTCTGTTGGCAGTACTTACATGGGACAAGGGAGTAGAGCAAAATGGGGATGATGGAGGAAAAGGATAATGGAAACCTTTTTTTCTTATGTTGTAGTAGCGATGTTATATGATTATTTAATATCTTCATTCAATGCAACTCATCATCTGTATCTTGGTAAGGTCCGCTGTCCTTATTACACCCAGTCTGTCTGCAGTTACAGAGCCAAGTAACAAATACAACCAAACACGCTTAATATAAATACATCAACATTTAAATCCACTCTTATTATCTCATTCACTCACAGACACAGTCTCCCTTTTCACTGCAAATTGCACCGGAGCGAGGTCCCCATCGAATGTCAAATGACAAATTCTGTTCTGGTGCATTGTCTATAAGAGAAATATGGCTCCCCATTCTCATGACACATTTGATATACAGCCACTGCAAATTAGTCACAGGGCTGTAAGTGTGGAATGAATTGATATTCCAATCATCTGCATGATATAATGGCATGGAGAACAGCGGCAAAGTCATCTGCGTTGCTATGATTAGTGAAGAGCACAAGCAGGAGAATACAATTGTCTGTGTAAACTAGAAGCGTACATGTTTCTCAGCAAAGGCCTGGGTCTAATAGAAGCAGCCTCCAATAAATTTCTGCAAATATTCCATCTGAAACAGGAAGGCTGCTTCAGTGGGATTTGTTGATAAACAATGTCAGTGATGAGGGGGAAAGGAAGGAAGCAAGCAAGCAAGCAAGAAAGAAAGAACAAAAAGAAAGAAAGAAAAGAGGTGAAAGAGTGCAAAACAGAGGTTGCTCTCAGAAAGGTCAGGCTGATTGTCTCCGCCCAAATATGCTGGCCTTTTCAAAATTATCTTGGCAAAGGCGATATTTTCCACAAAGCCAGCATCATGAATCAAAGAAGCGTCTCCAGTTCATCCCTGAAAGCAAAGCAACCTGCCTCCCCGTGTGTTCCTCTCTCTCTCTCTACTGACGATCCACCCTCCCTCACAGAGCTGACATCTTCCGTAATTATGTAATTAACACCATGGCAGGCCTGATTTCAGAGAAAGTACATTATAATTGCATTCAGTCGTTTATTAGTTAGGCTAAACATTTGATACACTAGGCACAAGCGCGACAGGGGGCCAAAGGCTACTTGTTTTTTGGAACACAATTGTAGTGTCAATGCCTTGATTGGTTTCTGCTTGATATCGCTGACAGGACAGGTTTTTGCAATTTACCAATAATTACCCTCACTCCCTGGTACAATAAAAAGTCACTGGTCTCAGCTAAGATAAAACAATCGAGTGCACTCCTTCCATTCCCCGCCTCATGGTCTGCTTCTCTGCTGTGAATAATGTCCAACTGCCTGTCTAACACTAAAATTAATATTAAAGGTGGAGGGGAAAAAAAGACTAAACAAGAAAGAAAAATGTCACAAAGGAACATTTTTGTCTTCCAATCACAAGTGTACTGCAGCAGTAGACAAGAGTAAAGCTGTAATTACCTGAACGATAAAAGCATGTTAGGAATACTAACAAAACACATGCTGTTCAACATGATGTATTACATTAGTCAAAGCAGCAGTATGTCTCTGAGCCGTTCTTAATGGATTCTTTTAAGCGACGGTGAGGGCTGGTAATCTACACGAACAGATCATGAAGTAGTAGCTTCTGACTGTAGCAAGTGCATTTCTGGCTTTAGACTTAAATGGGTTTGACTGGCAAAAAAAGGAGGAAAGATTTTTACAAGCTTTAATCTCCACTGTAAGTCTCAACTAAAACATTTCACAAGGTGCGCAACATGAGTAAAGGAAAACCGTCCAGGTCTGATATACTGCTACCGTATGAGATACTTTTCTTGTGATTAGTGGATCATACTATTATGATGTTACAGTCTGGTTAGGCAGACAGACAATTTGGTCCCAGTATCACCAGATCTATCCCTGTCTCTGTGATGATTTCTTCAATTAAGCCTTCCTGGCAGAGGGGGCCAAATGCTTAACTAGGCAGAATTGGAGCTGCCACGAGCTAGAGGTAGCAATGGGCTCCACTTCAACAGCTCATTCATCAGCCCCGACGCTACCACTGGGCCACCTGTTCCGACACCATGCAGGGATGGAGTCATTTGCATTCTGCTCTGACCGTCTTCTTTCCCTCCCCCTCCTCTTTCTCTCTCTCTCTCTCTCTCCTTCTCTCTTTCTCTGCCTATACAACTTTTAAAGTTCCTCAGTGGCAGCTCTGGCAGATAATTGAATACCAGGGTTTGATTTAGTTTGAAATCAATTTGGGAAGGGGCTTTTCATTCATTATGCTCCTTGGCTTTGGTGCTACGTCTAAAATCCCTCAAACTTTGGCATGGGCTCCAATGTCGTCAATTCAAAGTGAAATTAAGTAGCCCTGAGTTGGATTGACAGGCGAGCAGAGCATGATGAGGCAGGGAGGGTCTGTTGGGCGTGTTGTGCAGGGGACTATGTGGACTCTCCTTCCCTCTCTTCTCCTGGGGTGTCTCTCTCCTCTGTGCTCTTTGTCACCACCAGGTGCTGCTGTGAAATAAGGAGAGAGGCGTCGACAGGAGGCAGCCATGCACATAGCTTGACATTTTAGCCAGCTCCCTGCAGACACATATGGCTAGTGTGTGGGTGGATGTGCATATGCCCAAACGTGTAACAATTTGTTCTCTGAGCATGCACTTGTGCATGCCTGTATACTAATAACTTGTTATATTGGCTCTGACTGTGTTGTCCATAGTCCAAATGCACATATTTGGGCAGTTGCTTATTTTTGTCCTTTACACCCAGTGCTCCAGTACATTATGTTTAAAATACATTAATAACAACCCAATTGCAAAATGCCAAGTCGCAGCTTTAAGCTGGATAGGTTATGTCAATATAAATGACATTATCAGTTTTAACACATAGAGGCTAAAGTTTTTAAAAACACACTGATCAGACATTGAGTCAAATAATGTCCCTCTGTTGTGAAACTTGTGAAAAATGCTGGTGAAACTTTCCCAGGCCTTCTTTGCAGCCACTTTCAACTTTCGTCTAGCCTTCGGCTGAATGAGATAGAGAACAGGTGATTGACTTGGTCAGTCAAGTATATACCGCCTTTTCACCCTTAAAAGCTCTCTCGTTGCTTCGCCTGAATGTTTTGGATCGTTCTCTTACTGAATGATGAAACGCTGTCCAATGATTTTATTGCATTTGGCTGAACATGAACACACAGAGTATACAGCTCTGCATTCATCCTGTGTCAGCAGTGGAATCATCAATAAATGCCAGAGTGCCAGTATCATTGGCAGCCATACATGCCCGAACCATAACTGAGAGGCTCACACGTTTGACTGATGAGTTTTTTTTACATACTTCCTCATCATTTTGATAGGGATTGACTTTTCTTTCACCCTGCAGAACTTTGTTTCTCAGTTTTTGAGCCTACGAGGGGTTTACGTCTTATGATGGATCTTTGCAGTCATGAAGATTTCTATATCACTGGCAAGGACACATGTAAGATTAAATCCTGGGAAGTATTCTTGACTTGCTCAGCATGCAAATGATTCAAATAATTTTCACACTCCTTCACATGACAACTTTTCAATCAACTCTTAGCTCCTTTGTGTGTGTGTGTGTGTGTGTTTTTATGACATATACGATACCTTGCCAATTTAAATTTGACACTTTAATGTGGTGTCTATTCTTTTTTGTAAAAATTGAATTTGCTGAAGCTTAAAACAAAACAAAACAGGAGATTATTGTTCAAACATGATCTGAACTGAGTATCTCTGTGACAGCATCCAGCTGACTCATTGTCCACAGTCAGTTATAAATCAATATAATGCATTACACAATATGTTACGCTGTGTAATGGGAGGTTATTCCCCATGTATTTGAAAACAAATTGGTGTAATTGTGAAGAAACATGGGAGTACTTTAACAAAGACACTCCAGTGATGTGGACACCTGCAACGGATTTATCCGCACATTTTCTCCACTTCAACCCCCTACCCCTCCAACCCATACCATACAGCCTATGACTCTCTTATCTTCCTGTGTGTTTGACTCAATTGTCATCCGTCTAACTTGAGGCTGTGTTAGATTGTTAAAGCCTCTGGATATGGTAATCTGTGGGCTGCTCTGACCTTGGGAGTGTGTTTGCAGGGTGTCAGACCCCCCTAATTCATCAGAGACAGGCCATTAGCCAGCTATCCAGGCACACAAACACACAATGGAAGAGGAAGGAAAGTTCTCAGGGAAACAGCAGCGGCCCTCGTTCCTGAGATATCATTAGTTACTGCCTTTCAAAACTGCTGAATTGGGACACTTACCTGACTTGCCCCATTTTTTTTGCACCACAAGAGCCAAGATGTTGATGAATGGATGCATGAAACTGTCACTACCAGGAAATGGAGAAAATAGGGTTAAGGACAAATCCTGGTCAGAGTCTTCAACATTAGGGGCTAATGCAAGGACACAGATGATGGCAAAATTAAATGTGGGTATTTTTCACATTTACCTTGGTTTACAAATGGTACACTACCCTCAAACTGCAGATCAGCAGCTTCTACACAGTTGCATTTGGGTCTCTCTGTGAAGGATTATTGAATGAAGGACAGGATATGTAAATCAAGCATTTTCAAACAATTTCAAAGATGGCGAGGGTTGCCTCATGAGGTCAGTGGTTGTGAACAGCCTCATATATCTAGATGCCAAGTGAGATGGAATGGTAATTACTCCTGTGCATCTCTGTGCTGAGACACAGCCCCTATCTTGTAAGCGGCAATGATTGACAGCCTCAATAAGAGACTTGCGCCGCACCCCCTGCCCTCCGCCTACATGCCCCTGTGACAACTGGTCATACACATTGTCTGGTGCCCCCCAGGCAGGGCATGGGTGACACCCCCTTTGATAATGCTGCCCATCACATCCATCATGGCACCCTGCTCAAACTCACGAGAGGGCACAACCGAGGGAATCTAATCAGGCAGTCTAATTGAGGAGCAGGGCGAGCCAATACCAGGCCTGAGAGGCTGGCTCTGCCTGGGCAGGCTCAGGGGACGTCAATAACACTCAGCGGGTGTCGATTCATCAAACCTCCTTAATGTCATTAGCC
>JBBBVU010000014.1:5858699-5875302 GCA_037177055.1 Atherinosoma microstoma
ACACTGGGGGGGGGGGAGGTAGAAAACCTTGTGGGGGTTGGGGGTGTGGGGAGGGTTTTCCCCCCCCCCCCCCCCCCCCCCCCCCATCCCACCACCATCACCCTCCCACCCCTCGATCTTATTCTTTCATGCGTCAAACTTTCTCTCACTCCCTTTCCGTTCCTTCCTCCTTGTGTTTCTAAATCTATCCATCTCCCACTCACATTATTTTCTCCCTCACCAGTTTTTCCACAGGTATGTCCACCTTGCATCATAAATTCAGGACTTGATTATAAAATGTTCCATCTATTTTGTGTTTCTGTTCTTGGGGAATTAGCATGTGCACACTCACACTCCCTTTTTTTTGTTGAATAAAACTCAAACTTTTTAAGTCCTCTCTTTTAGTTTCAGTCTCCAGCCCTCCTCTTCTGCCCCAATATGTTCTTCATACTGCTCTCCAACAACATGTGGCACATTTTCCAGCTGTTTATTAAACAATGCCAGAGCTTCCTAGGAGCAGGTGATGCAGTCAATTACTCCACAATTACCTGGGTAATTATGCAAAGGAGTAGAGAGAAGAGCAGCAGCAGAGGGTTGAGGAGAACCTTGGCAGGGGTGGATCGGCTGCGTTGGCAGTGGTTGGGACCCAGAATGGCAGAAGATTGAGACCTTGAAGTGACAGTGCCAGACACAGCGCTGGTATAAAGGACGATGTGTCCTCTCGCCTGCCAAAAACATACACTCAAGCACGCATTAATAACCACAAAGATAGTTTTGAACATTCAACTTTTGTCCCAGTACGCTGACAGCCTGACGCCAGTGGGATGTGATTTTTTTTTTTCTTTTAGTGCTAAAGCCTGCTGGTTTTTTTGTGGACCATGACAATACAATGTTTGTGATCACTCCATGGTTTGGCTCCCCTGACAATTAGGTGTCTTATTCTTAAATGGCAACAAAGAAAGAAGCTAAGAGACAGGTAAGGGCAGAGAAAGTGCATGGATAGTCGGAAGGATAGAAGCAAAAAACTATTTGAAAAGAGAGCAAAGGTGAAACAAGAGTGGAAAAGTAAATCTGTGGGGAGCTGCATGTAGTGCACACTGTATTTATAGTAGAGTGTTTGAATAAATGGGGCTGATTACCTCCTTTGCTTTGGTATTAAGATACTTTTATGTGCATATTAAGAAAAGTCATATTTGGCAACAATCACTTGCTTTTCTCTCAAACCCCATTCATTACTGCTAACAACTGGTGCTGCTTCGCAGTGATCCATACGGACTATTTTACACATTGACAGAGAAGCGCTCGTCAAGTAGGGCTGACAAGCATATGTTGGGGTAAACTGAAGCGTACAGTGGCTATTCAAAAGAAAAAAAAAGGAGTCAGATGGGAGAGGAGAGTCTGGCATATTTCCTGCCATGGGAGTTTTATTCACTTGGATTGAAAATATTTTCACTGGCGGGGTGAATACTAAATTGCTAAGTGTCAGCTCATCACTTAAGGAGGATTGTTGGTGGGTATAAAACTTCCCCACACATGGTTTCTCCAAATAGCCTCAAGCCAGCCAACTCCTCTTAACTCTCCCCAAGCTTTCCAACGTTATGTTGTGGCTGGAGTGCTGTTTGCAGTAGCTAAGCTTTCATTTATGATTCCCCAAAATTCTAAACTTTGGTTAAGATTCGTCTCCATGTTGCAGATTAATTTATAAATCCCTCTTCAAGCACACATGACGACAATGCTCTGAGGCACGGCTGAAGGGGAAGTGGCAGAAGATGGTGAGAATTCTGTAATCCAGAGAAAAGGCTTAACCTTTTTCCTGTTTTTTTTTTCTAAGAAAAGAAAAGCCAAAACACTTTTTTTTTGTCAAATTGTCCATTAACAGTTTTTGTCTCAAGGGGCAGAAGAAGGTGGTCACGTGGCCATTCATGTTAGTGAAGATGGGCATGAGGGAATAACCTCACAGCTCCGTATCTTAAATCTGTTGGATTAAGCTCCATTAAACATGGAGCGCCGCCAAAGCTTTATCTCTGGATTTCACTCTGAGACAGAGCAGAGAGTGCGAGGAGGAGGGGGTTGGGAGGGAGAAATAGCGATGAAATGTCCTTCACCTTTATCGACTAAATTGTATATAAAAAAGGAGGGATGAGAAAAATTGCTTGCCCGGTCCAGAGTACAATGCTGAACAGCACTCATGTGCATAGCATGCTCAAACATCCAGGCAGACACTCTTACACTGACCATTACCTTTATAGCTGCTCCTGGCACACACACACACAAACAGACACTCACATGCATTCAAATCCCCCCCTGGCATACTGGCCACTTAATGAGAAATGACCACTGCTGATCCTCTTTACTTTCACTGCTCTGAGCCAAAAACACGTACTTCATTTTCTTCAACTTAAAAAAACAAACAACAGAAACATTAAAAACTGGACTGTTAGCATTTTTGTAGTAAAAAAATGTCTCAATAAGTTGATACACTGATGGTGAATTTAGCGTCAGGCTCATCCTACAATTAGATATTTGCACATTGTTTGTGTTTACCCACATTTCCACCCAGAAAATTAAGCATAGCATCCTTAACGCTGGAGCCAGAAAAAAAGAGAGCATGCTGGGAGTCAGGGTGGTCCGGTGATGAACACCCCCAGTGTCCGTCCCCCCCCACCCCCCTTCATCCTGTTCTCCCTCTCATTCCTCTCCCTCCTCTGGGCAGTTATCGATCTGATCTGCTCCTCTCTCAACTGGAGCCATGATTCATGTTGTTCCGACCGGTCTTCACTCACCACACACAGACACAGCTCAGTCATGCTCTTCCCTATCTATGTGTCCATCTGTCTCTGCCTGCTCTTTCTCTCTCTGCCCTAAGGCAAGTCAACCTGCTGTCCACATTTGACCACCTTTGCCTGGTTTGCTTCCACTATTACTTAAAAAGGTTTATATGACCACTTTTTGTTATCAATCCTCAGTATGGAAATCTTTTACCATCAGGCATCGCTCTGTATGTTCCCCTCAAGGGATCTTTATTATTTGAATGTCAAAGTTGACTTTTGGCATGCATTATGTACAATGAAAGTCCCTCTAGAACCGTGCACGGGAACACACTCAGCTGGACGTACATCATCAGTTTCCATGTAGCTTAACATGGCTGCTTTTACTAATATTGATTAAGTTAAAAGGCATTTCTTGTCTTACAAGTCATTCAAATAATAGTTGTTATACTTTTACATGAGTCATGTGCTATTTTTAAAATACACATTGTATTCTCTGTTTATTTTCATCTCCCAAAGTGTTGTCATCTATTCCAGTGCAGAATGTTCATTTTTTGATGAAAAAAAGGGAGATGAGGAGAAACAGGCAAGAGCTAGAGAGAGAGACAGAGATGTGTGTAGGCCTTGCAGCAGCAGAAGCACATAAAAGCTCAGCTTCAGCCAAGGCCCTTGCTCCAATGTGTAGAAATTAATTGAGTGAAAAAAATCTGCTGTTTAAGGTTGAAGTGGGTTATGGGAGGCAGTGTAACAATTGTTTTCTGTTTGCCAGAGGCTATATATCGTTCATTCCGGCTTTCTCTCTCCTCTCCGCTCAACACTATCCCCCCTTTCCCACTCTCCTGCCTCCCTTACCATCCATCCACCTTCTAAGCCTCTCCTGCTCCCTACTCTCCTTTTTCATCCGTCTTTTTTTCCCACAATCTACAGTCTTTTTTGATTCATTTTCATCTCACCCATTTTCATCTATTGCATAGGAGATTTTTTTGTGGTATCTTTAAAACAAATTTTATAGGAATACCAGACTGCACTTAAAAAATGAAGTTGGCCAAATTGCCTATGCAGAAATGCTTTCCCATTTATGGTATACATGCATATAATGGTACATTTTCTCCCCTTAAAAGCCTTCCAGTAAAACTAAGCATGTACAGAGATGAATTAATGTGTGTGCAAGTGCATATTTCTACATGTATGCGTAATTATTTGGTGACAGTAACAGTACCAGGGGACCAGTGTCAACACAATGCAGAGCAAGCTTACCACCCCCTTGGGCTTAAACAAATGACTCATTCTCTCTCTCTTCACATTTAAATGTGCAAGAGAAATTCAAAGAAGTCCCCCTGCTGCCTTTCATTTCAGCAATACAATAAAGATAAACATATCAAAACAACAACAAACCAAAAACAATCAGCTGTTTAAATCAGCAGAAACAGAATGAATAGAAAAAGGACAGGACTCAGTGGCCCACATCTATTCAGATTACTGAGAAAAACAATGTTGCGCAGAGGTAAGGGGACGGAATGGGAAAAAAAGGAGAAATGCAGGGTGCAACGCAAACAGAAAACAAGAAATAGAGGGTAGGAAGACATAACACTATGACAAAACAAAGAGAAATGACTAATGAAGTCTCTTTTTCTGGTTTAGTTTTTTTTCCTTTTGCCCAAAGCAGAGGGGTTAAACCTGTTTCCTGTGTTAAACTCCTCTTTCCACCCTTTCATGTAAATATCAAACCTTTCAATATCACTCTGAGGAAAGCATAGTTGCTCAGCCCGTAAAATTCTTAACAAATACTTAACCATTCCCTTTGAACTTTGCAGTTCCACTCATTATACCTCCTTTGAAGAGTGAATGTTGGAGCATTGGTACATTTTGATTTTGCCGTTATTAAATGCAACACAGCGGCAAATTACATCTAAACTACTGTTTTGCTGGTTAATAATACATAGGCCATGTGCAGTAGCCAGCAGAAGAAGAAGAAAAAAAGCAAGGAAAAAAAAGAAAGATACATGTAGCCAAAGTGAGAGATGCTTTAGTGCAACAAATTGATCGTACTGCAAACGTCAACAGACATATTTTTGCGGATGAGGCAAAAAAAAAAAAAAAAAAAAAAAAAAAGCTGTTTTGGAACAGTGAAGCTAAAAGTTGCTTTTTGAGTAAAATAAATAAACAAGTAAAAAAGATTATATTGCTGGTTGACTCCTCCTTCAAGCCTTTGCCTCCCCTGCTCCCCAGCAGCATCCTGAATGCAAACACCATGCTGCACTCCCGATCTGAAAGATGTTAAAAGAATCTAGCTAGGGAAAGAAGAGATGGTTCCTCCAAGGCTGTAAGGATCTAAAGGAAACTGCTGCTTTTGACATATAGAAGTTAGCCTTCACTACAGGAATAGCTTCATATCAGTAGATGCCTAAGTGATTTTTTTTTTTCATAGCGAAAACGCAGAAAGAAAGACGCAAAGGAAAAAGATGAAAAGAGATGGAGAGAAAGAGCTTACAGGCTTAGTAAAGACATGTCCTGAAGAAATATGTAGGTTGTATTTCAAGGTATATACAAAACCAGCCTTTGATTCCAACTAAAGTAAGATTCAGATGTGAGCTGACCCCTTGGTCCTGGCCTTTAGACGAAAAAGCCCCAGAAATGGGTGAACCAGCGAAAAAAGCTGGTTGTACATCATTAAACACCCATTCTGCAAAAAGACTCGAAGAGAGATGAGAGTAAGAGTGATGCTGAAATGACTTGATTTTCTTTGAACTCCCACCTTTAAATTCAAGTGGATCAACTGCACCCAGGAGTGATCTGACGGCTAGACCAGAGTGGACCTTCAGTATATAACACCACATATCTTACCACTTGGCAGTGGTATTTTCTGTGGAATATGAATCTCTTAGGAGTATTCTGTCCTGGATCTGTGAGAAAGTGGAGGGCAGAAGCCTTGGTGAAAGGTGCTCATTTACATAAAACTCAGGCCCTGTGTTGCCCATGGGTCTGTGTTTGCCTCACGAGACCAAACAAAAGTAGAATTTACACACTGGAGCAAAGCACAGAGTCATGAAAAGTCTGCTCACAGCCTGCAGAGATCGGTTTAATTCACCCTTTCTACAAACCTCTTGCTCCCACTTTGCATATGAGGTGTTGGTTCTGCTCGGCTACTCCCTAAAGGGATACATATATCAAACTTTGTTGATTAGGTGCACCATCAATATTAATAAGGAAAATGAGAAACAAGTATTAGAACAACAAAAGCACCTCTCTCTCTTGCAAATATTAAAAAATGTTTAGCTGGGTGTCATATTGCTTAAGTCATCCTAAGTTACTTTGTGACCTGAAACAGATCTGAAATGTGTTATCACCACTCAAGCAATGAAGAGTTTATATCATATATATGAGACAAAATCCTCAAGTTTTTCAACAAATAAAGATAGTTTTCTGTCAATTTCCTTAAGGACATGTCCTTCCTACATATCACAATACAGAGGGGATCCCTGTGGAGATATCTCAGCATGACATCGCTACAACATGCTGCAACAAGTGGTAAATTAAATTACCAAGGCTGTTGTTAATTTTCCCTTTTCTATTTTATTTTGACAGGCTTCATATAGGCTACTGTTTCTTCTCTCCCTACAGCAAATGTTTCCAAAATTAGCCCCTGGAAATGGGTTTGCTGGCTTGAAATGGTGATAGCAGGGTCAGCATGAAAGGCAGACTGAGGGTTTAACTGCTGCTGAGTGATTTGGCAATTGTAAGATGTAAGAGACAAAAACTAATTACTATGGGCTTAAAGAAAAACCATGGGTAAAGTGGATGCTCCCAAGGCTGCTCATGTGGGAAGGTTTTAGTTCAGTTGCTAATAACAACATAACAACCCCCATTAAGCCGATGCTGGGAGGATCACTGCTTTTATCAACTGTGCAGGACACAAAAATAATAGCACAATAAGTAGAATGGATATTCATATTAGATATCAAGATACTTTTCATGGATAGATTCAAAGTTGATATTTCTAGCCATTGTTCTGATCTTTTTTTTTTTGTCCCAAACTCAAATTTCCCTCATATGATCCTGAGAACAACAGTAACTTGACCATTCTCCCCTGCAGCAACTCAGTTTTGTAAAAGCTAAAGGTTAAGAGTTTTAACTATGGAAACTGTCTTAAAAATATCCCTCACAGATTGTCCTCAACTCCTCCACAATCAGGTAATTTAAAAGTGAAGAGATAGTTGTGTGCACTCAGAAAAGTAAATAACTAAGTAATCAATTTACTGTCTTTACAAAGCTGTCTTTTTTATCTCTATTCGTTGCTATGGGCATTGCCTGTATTAGTAATCTGATCTTAATTTCACAGCTGACTCGGAGCAAGGGTGGGAGGATTAGCAAGCATGGTGTCGCCGCCCTCACAGAAACAGGGGTTTGTTTGGTGCCCCCTCACATCTGGCATCTCAATCTGGTGATATCAGCCACTGCATCTGTAAATCAGTGCTACTACAGAAACTCAAAGCACATACAGTACCGTCACCCAGAGCAAGTCTATTTCACAGATACGCAGCTAGTTTGATTGTAAGTTGCCAATGCTGCACCCACACGGGCATGAAATTGTGGAATTTTATATTTGTGCACCAAAACTCCAAAAATAGCAGACAATATTTACTGAAAAGTTTTTTCTTCAAGAGTCCCTTGTGAATTCAGATATGTAGTTTCTTAAATGAGTAAAACATCCAATTTATCTGATTCGCAAAAGAGAAAAAAACAAAGGGCTGGACTTCTTGTAGAGAGAGGAGTTAACTGTTGAAGGTCATGTGATATTGAAAGCCAATGCAGTGTAGCATCCAGTAGCATCCACTCCATTACAACATTAGCAACTAATGTTTTGACATTTGTCTTCATTATTATCAATGAACAGAGGCGATTGAGCCACCAGCATGCTCCATTACCTTCCTTCATTGCACAGTTGCACAGTTGAAATCACACATTAGGGTGGATCCAACATAAAATGACAAGTTACGGGGATAAGGACGCACCAGCTGATTATTTACGTGGTGGAGGGTGAGGGGGTTGGGTGAAAGTATAGTGGGGTGAAGTAGAGGCAGAAAAGGGAATTAGGGAATTGGTAAAGCATTGTACCGACATTAAGATCTGAGGAGCATGGAGGCACAGAGCAGCACAGCACACCTTAAGAAGAGAAGCTCATTTCAATCGGTATAATTAGCCTGTGGTAATGAAATAAGTCAGAGGCACTGCCACCTTCACTTAAGAGAAAATCGATCCGCGTTTGAGGGAGTTTATTAAAGCTTAGAAATAATGGGGAGATAGGATAGAAGGGGTGGAGGAGATGAAGGTTGAGCGCACATTAACAGCTAATCAGCTAAGTATAGGTGGTAGCATTGGGGCACAAGCTTGACAAGAAGCAGAAGAAGGATCACTTGGAGTTTGCAAGAGCAGATGTTTTTGAAATCTCTGCTATTTCACAGTGGGAAGGCAGGGGATGCTAGAGCTACACCCACTGCAACCTGCATGTACAACCTGAATATAAAGATGACCTCACTCTAGCAATAAAGCCAATCAGAAAGTTGTGCAAGCAAGGATTCTGGTCGATAAACAATCATTGGCCATCCTCGTTAACGGTGATTGTCACAACAGCTCTTGTGGTCTGGCCATGGCTAAGATTTGGTGAATAACTTGAGCATGGTAAGAGCAGGGTGGCGAGATAATCGCCGATGGGCATTTCTCCTCAGGTGCCCCAAATGCACGCTGGTTGATGTGGGTGCTGCTTGCTCATTTATCCAGCCGTCTGGCCAACTCACCTGGAGTGATGGGGGAGACGTCAGGAAGGCAGGCTGCTATTTCACGGCCTGTTAAGCGCTAATGCCGCAACATGCCCTGCGCTCCAATTTTAGGGAACAGGGAGCATTACCGCCCAACTCAAGGTTCTGTCTGTCTGGACTGTGGACTTGGACAGTAGCGGAGGGAGGGGGGTAGAAAGATCAGCGAGGAGAAAGATAAGTGGTTGGGTAGGGGAGGACAGTGAAAAGTCTGGTGAATGAATTAGAAGATTACAAATGAAAGAACCAGAAGAAAGGGGAGGAGGAGAGAAAAAGACCAATAAAACCATTAAAGAGAAAGAGGATGAAGAAAAGAGAGCAGATAGTATAGCTCTGGTTTACACAGACTGCATAGCCAGCACTGCACAGCAGACAGGAAAGCAGCGGCACACGCTGACATCTACTCCTGCCACGCTAGGCTGCCTCTTGCAGGCCCCAGAAGGCCTCACGCTCCTGCACTCGCAGCCTCTCTCTCACCAGAGCCACTGAACATCTCTGGCCCGACCCACCCACAACACTTGTCCTCCATGTGCACTAAACCTGGGCCCGTGTAATAACCACAGAGCCTCTATTAAGCACAGGGTGGCCGGGGAATCAGAGCAGAGCAGCATGAACGAATCCCGGCACAACAAAGCGAGGTTAAGCTCAACTTATGTCAACTCTTTGTGTTCTACCTCTAAAGATGCAATATTAATAATGTATCAAAACTGACTTGAAATGCATACTTGTAACTGTAAATACACAGAGCAGAGGTTAAAAGTCCAGTCATTTGTATGTGTATGTGTTGACAGTAAGCATGAGTGTGCATGATGGGTCAGGGATTCCATCATAGGCCAGTTACAGCAGTGATGGATCACTTCTATTGTTGCTTTGCTCTCTAAGACTGAACACATGACTCAGGTCTTCAAAGGCTGCAAGATTTGGATGATTCCACAAACACAAAGAAAACAGTCTGAGCAACTAATCACTAAATTCAACACAATCAGCTTGTTTCACCAATTATCTTTAACTTTGACTAATATTTTGGCATTTGTCAGCATTCTTTTAAATTACTTGACCATAGATAAATAGTGTTTGTCTTTACCTAAAAAAAAGAAGCTATGCACCCAAAAACTCTTTACACTCATTTGAATGCTGTATATTTGTACAAAATTTTTATTTAGACAGTATTCCATAACTGATAAATTTATAAGCCCCAAGTTACTGTTGTGTTCACATAGCCCCGGAAACAGTTTGGGGAATGGACACTTGAACATCAATAGCACACATGGCCATCAAGGGAACGTCTCAAGATCTGTCTCCACATCAGAACCATCAGAAATATCATTCTGAAAACGTACAAGTTGATCTTCCGCTTCTTAGTTGAATGGGACGCCTACGTTTTACAAAACAGTTGTGTGTCTCAAAGAAGGAGCTGCTGGATTGCTGCACTGTTACACTTCTGTGAATGATTATAAAATCAAGCATCAATGAGCTTTTGTTTTATTCTTTATTTTAAATTGACTTTCAGGATTCTTTCCTCACTTTACATTTGAAGGTGATTAAGGCTGACTTTGTCTTGTGGGATTCAGGAATGATATTGTGCGACCTCCCTTTCTGCTGCTGAAAAGAGGATGAGTGCTCTAAGCTACCACAGGGACTGGGCAATGGACTTGCTTGTATATAAAAGCTTTAAAATTGTAATATATGGTTGATCACAGCTAACAAAAAGCTAATTCTTACTTTTTTATGGCTTGCAATGAACTTGTGTAACTCCTTCATGTAGCTGGAAATTGTATTTGGCTTTGCAGGTTTTTATTCTGAGATCATCTGTATCTCAGTATGTTCCTTGTTTTTCGGTTTAAGTGTTAACCCGGTCTTCTTGATTCGCATTCTGCCGTCTGGTCAATTCTGTTCTATTTTGCTCCTGTCCCTGTTTCAGGTTTCAGTTTGTGATTGTCACACACCTTTGCATCATTTCCATCTATGTGCCCCTTGGTTTCCTTGTTCATTCCAACATCCTCATTGTTTTTACCAGTGCTGTGAATTTCCAGGTGTTATATTTCTTCCTAGTTGCCGGTTTGGTTCTGCTCAGTCTGTATTGTTTTCCATATGGAGTTTATCTTTTTGGATTACCTTCGTGTGCAGTACTTTCAAGCTGTTTATAATCACAATTTTCTTTATTTAACAGCTGCCTGAATCCTGCAAGTTGCATTTGGTTCATCTCCTGAACAGTACACAACAATCTGCTATCAAGACTTTCATTTGTGCTCTCTCAACTTTTCTTTTCAAGTTGTGTGAATTGTGCCAGTGTAGAAGAAAATGCAGGTGGATATTGATAATTGAAGTCAATGCCTGCATTATTTTTTTATTTAATAGCAGTTCTAGTCCAATTTCTGAGTTTTTCTATATGGCCTTGCAGTCCTACAATAAGTCAGTGTCTCCCCTCATAACCTGCATAGCTCTGCTGGGCACACAGCATTCAGCTCTAGTAAAATAGACTTCTTCTTTAAAAAAAAAAAAAACTCAGAGTAGGTCAGTTGTTTCCATCTTTGTGTGTCCATGACTCATGATGATGTCCCTTCAGTATACTCGTGTACACTCATTCTATGGTATGCTGTACATCACACTTCCTTTGAGCTTTTAAATGCTTATTAGGACAGATGGACAGAAAATATTGTAATCAATATATTAAAAAAATCCACGTCTATAATCTCTTCAAATGTTTTGATTTCAGTCTGAATAACCACTCAGACCACATAACCTCCATATTGGGGTAATGCATCTCGTGAAACATATTATTAGATGCCAGGCACACACTTCACAAATCAACTCAAACTAAACAGCTCAGTGAGTCTAATCAGAAACAGGGAGTAGGGAATGTTGGTCACAAAGAGGATATTTTTATACCATAGCCTTATGTTTTCCCCAGTCCACTGTGACAGATACAAGACTGGAGAAGAACAAGTATCATCACTGGACAAGAGAAGCACCGAAGATACAATAGCTGGGATGAGTCAGTTCATTAATTAATTATATCACCCTTGCTCACCTGCCTTTACTCCATTCAGCAAGGATTCATCACAGAACCCACAATACTGGTGAGCAGTCAAGTGAATATTTGTCTAATATATTTGCAATCGTGTTTGTTAAAAGTTATTTGGGTCATTGCAAATGCAAATGGTAGTGTCAAACTCTTGATTTGTTGGAACACATAAGTGGGATCACAGAATTACAGTTACATACAGATGACACAAAAAAACCAAACATTTAAGATGTAATTGGAAAATAATTGGACTGGCGACCTGTCCAGGGTGTATCCTGCCTCTTGCCTAGTAGCTGCTGGGATAGACCCCAGCCCCCCGCGACCCTGCATTGGAATAAGCGGGTATAGAAAAACGGATAGATGAATGAAAAGGGGGAAAAAATAATAAAGCCATTAAAATAAGTTATTTAGCATCACAGCATGTGGTGATTTTCTTTCTTTTACAGGTTTCTGCCAATTGAGGAAATAATTTAAAAGACAAGCAGATGCTTCTCTGGATCAACACAGCAATCTGCTTCCATGACTGAATCTTGATGATCTATATAGTAACTAAATCACGGTACATGGGGAACTATTTCAATGAATCAACAGCTAGAATGCTTTTAAGACATGCACCATGATAAATGTTCACAAATGTGTATTTGCTAACCTTACTAGCCAAATTTACCAGAAAATGACCAGATTCTGCCAGAACATATTCTCAAGCCCGGAGCCTCTTTTTGGAGAGATTCTTAAAACCAGTCTCATTGGTGTGTTTCTTTATAATTAAGACAGGAAATACACAAATGTTTAATAAGAGTAGAACATAGTGGGTAAAGCAGAAATTGCTGACGGCCATATTGCTAGGTGCAGCAGCCAGAAATCCCTGTCAGTAAAGATGAATTCAATCTCAAGCACTTCTTTCTTCAAGCTATGTTACCCTTATGACTAAAAGTCTTAAATACCAACAAGTGAAATTGTAAAGTAAAATTTGAAGTTATCAGCATCTTCTGCATGTTAGGGCTTTAAAAATCAGCTGGGTTTTTATAGGCAGTGGAATTGCATCTTAATCCACTTCTGCCTTGTTTTCAAAACGCAACTCACAGCAGCAACTTGCCTCTAATGGACTCAGTATATGTGCCAATTACAAAGGGTTTGAGCAAGAGTAAGCTACGCCTTTACTTTTTCATCTATATGAAAAATTAGACTCCATGTAGCAGTCTCTGTCTGAAAAGGAGATTACACATGCAACACTATCTGAACATATGAATTCACACGTTGATTTAACCACAATATTATAAGCTGGCATCAACATCAGAATAGTCAGAGACTGAAAAAAATGTGACATGGTCCAGAAGGACAGATGTGTGTAATCCCAACAGGTTGTCACTGCAGGTCCAGAGATGACACCAAGCTGGCGTGGAGAACAAAAAGGCAGTTTTCTCAGAGTAATATGTAGAAAAGACTGAAGAAAAAAGAGAGCAGAGTCCCTGATGGGAAAACGCCCAAGCTTTGTCTTTGTCACACTGTGTGACACAGACGCACAACACCACTCCCTGAGGTGTGCAGTTAGGTCTACATTGGGAGCAATCTGTGTAGAAAGGGAATCCAGAATCCCACAACCCTCACATCTCTTACTCAGTTCTGTTTCAACTCCCCTGCTTCTGGGTTTACTGCGTGAAAGAAACCAGAAAACAAACTTTTGCACTGTTAAAAGTTAAGCTAATATTAAGTCTTGGCTTGAGGCATTAACAGGACAACTGATCAATCAGCCAGGGTTCAAACACTGTATTGCCACCACCTCCAATCTATAGGTAAGCCAAGGACAGATACGGGGCCTTTTATGGCAGCAGCTGGTATGGGGAGTAACTTGGGGTGAGGTGAGGGAACACTTGCTCTACAATGCTGCTTTGAGCTAGCAAGATTAATGTAGGCTCTCTGGAGCAAAGGCAACAACCACAGCTTTAATAAGGTACAAACAATCGGTTCCACTCCACTGGCTTCCCAGGGAAAACTATTGTTGTGCTGCATTGTTTCTTGGTGAGATTCCTTGGAGACACGTGCCTACTGCAGCATGTGACTGTCTCCATTACAGCCAGGGGAGAGCTCAGTGTAGACCTCTGCTTGTCTGTGTCAGAACGAAGGCTGACTCTCACCCAACCCATCCACCATGCCCAACCCCACCTCTTTCCCCGTTTACTCCCTTTAAATCCAAACCCTAGTTTGTCCACTCACCTCAACTCCCTGTACTTTCAGCTTCATGTGATCCTCCCGCGTGGTCTTTCCATCTTTCCTCTTCTTCCAGCAGTAGCCATCCTTTCTGTACTTCACCTTCTTCCTGTTGTACAGTATCATCGACCCATTCTGCGGCCTGGACCCACGGAGATGGGACAGACAAGAGAGAGAGCAAACAAGAGAAAGACAAGATGAGAAGAATTTTTAGGCAAAGCTACAGCACAGCTCAGGGACTCATTTTAGAGATGTACAAAGAGGCCTGACACGAGTCTGCAGCAGCCAGAAAATGCATCAGTGACTTAGATGACAGAACTTCTTTATGGTGTTTCTCAGCATTGGTTTGACAACGAACAAAGCTCCCCTCAGCATACATTTTTTTTTTCTTTCAATGAGAAGTTTGTGCGCTGTGAGGAGTTTAAGTGACACTCTGCAGAGAGTAAATTACATGAAAGCTAGAGTGTGAGGCAAGCAGCAGGACGGTAGAAGGGTGGGCATCCTTCCTTATCCCTCATTCATTCAACTTAAATGAGTTGTGGTGTTGAAGTCTTTTGGGAAAAGAAAAGATCCTCCTCCACACTCCATTCATAATTCATTTTGCCTCCACCAGATCGCAGCCTGTAGGCTCATAATGATATAATGTAACTATTTGATGATATCTGCCTTTCCATTTAGATTTGTTACAGAGGTATTTGGCACTCAGTGTTAAACATTAACAGAAAGTGTAGCATAAAACATTCATGACTTTATCAACAATTAGGGAGCAGTTACAGTAGATATAGTTTTGTGTATGTGAATTTGTATACCTGGGCCACCACCTTATCGCGATGGAGGGCTTTGTCTAAGGGACCAGACATCCCATGATGAAAAAACAATATTGGAGCCAAGTTTCTCTTGCCCAGACGCAGGTCACTGGAGCCCCCCTCTGGAGCCAGGCCTTCAGGTAGGGCATGGAGGCAAGCACCTGGTGGCCTGGCCTATGCCCATGGGGCCTGGTCGGGCTCATCCCGAAAGGTTGACATCGGTCCTGACTGTTGTTTGTGCCTACACACCAAACAGCACTTCAGAGAACCCATCCTTTTTGGAGGCTTAGATGCAGTGTTTGAGATGTGTTTAGAAGGAGTGTTACCTCCTTCTGGGGACTTCCTTGTTCTGCTGGGGGACTTAAATGCCCATGTGAGCAATGAGAGTTAGACCTGGATGGGTTGAATTCAAGTGGTGTTCTGTGATTTCGACTGCTATCCTCATCATGGATGTTTGTAATGAACACCATGTTCAAGCATAAGAGTGTCCACAGTTGCACTACTTGGACCAAGGCCACAGTTTGGTGATTGACTTCATAATCATGTTGTTGTACTCGTGTACATGTCTTGGACCCTTGGGTGAAGAGAGGCGCTGAGCAGTCAACTGATTACCACCTGGTGGCAAGTTGGTTCAGATGGTGAGGAAGGATGCCGGTCAGGCCTGGCAGGCCAAACATGTCGTGAGGATCCGCTGGAAATATCTGGCAGAGTCCCCTGCCAGAAAGAGCTTCAACTCCTGCCTACTGCAGAGCTTCGACCATGGAAATATTTTCTTTATATCCTAGTACCATGGACATTGAGTCCAAGAGGGCTGTGTTCCTTGCATCCATTGTTGAGGCAGCCGAGCAGAGCTGTGGCCGTAAGGTGGTTGGTGCCGGTCGTGGTGGTAATCACCAAACTTATTGGTGGACACTGGCAGTGAGGGATGCTGTCAAGCCGAAAAAAGGACTCCTGTTGGGCCTTGTTGGCTTGTGGGACTCCTGGTGCAGCTGGCAGGTTTAAGCTGCCTAAGTCGAATGCTAATTCAGTGGTCACTGAGGCAAACATTTGGCACATTTTTTTTTCTGAAAGTTGCTAGTGAGCTACATTCAGGCCCTGCAAGCACACAGCAAATGATCAGGGAACAGAAAAAAAACACAGAAAAGAAATATTTGGATGCAAAAGAAACATAGCCGGCTGGAGAGGTGAGTTAACATATTCGTCCAATACAAGTGACACCAGAGCCCCCACTAGATCAGACTCATTCCTCTCAGATGGAAAGAAATTAAACAACCGTCTCTCTGCTAAGCAGCCAATTCTGTCCGGCCCACCTGTGGTTCCCACCCTGTGGTGAGAGGGATTGGGCCTCTGCTTTGCTAGTCTCCCCAGTCTACCAGCAACAGATGAGTGGGAGCTTCTCTGCAGCCTTCTCCCTTCTTAGTTCAGCAGGACACTGAGAAAAGGGCTACAGTTCTGCTTTGAGATTTCTTTTAAAGCAGAAAAGAGAAATATTGCAGTGTTGTTCTGCTGTTTTTCTTTCTTTCGCAGTATCAGGCGGTCCCAGCTACTGCATGCCTTAACCTCACCCTGAGGTACTGAGTGGGAGAGACAGAACCACATTGGTGGGGGAGTGTAGATGACCAGGAGGAGAATATGGCAAAAAGTTAAGCTGAATGAAGAGGATTTTTGAAAAAAATAAATATATAAACCACACTAGAGTTTGCTGATGCTGTTGTACTGACCTTTACTGCACTAAAATTCAATGGGGGTCCTTTAGCTGCTTCCATTTATCACTGTTAAGGACTGATAGAAATTGTAGAGTGGAGAATAAGAACTTTTTCTGCAAGAAAAGGGTGGTGAACTACTGATTCAAACCAATTCTTTTGAATTTCAAAGTCAACCTCACATTTTGGCTGTTTAAAACATATTTATGTTCCTACAATATAACGTACAAACACACACACACACACACACACACACACACACACACACACACACACACACACACACACACACACACACACA
>JBBBVU010000014.1:5875402-5885848 GCA_037177055.1 Atherinosoma microstoma
CACACACACACACACACACACACACACACACACACACACACACACACACACACACACACACACACACACAACATACAGCTGCTATCATTTGGAGCCCTTCCAAATGAGAACAGGTTTGCTTCAGTGTTTGCTGCCTCACAGTAAATGAGTGGGAAAGCTGCCTGCCCAAACTGCTGAAAAGGCAGAGTAACTGGGGGGACTTAACCATCCAGTCAGCTGATGAGCCTTGTTAGCCTTGTGCTCATTGCTTCCATGCATAAACACCACATACACACACAACCAAAACAGACATGTAAGACTAGAAACTCAAAAGCCAGAAAAACTCACATGAAAGTGAAGGAAAAAAGCTGTGCTGATTTGGGCTTTCTGTAACAATAACCAAAATAAGAAAACCCAACGGTTGTTTTGGATTGTTTTGTTGTTTATCGTTACATTTTCTTTTCACAAGGTTTATTTATAACGCTGCATGCATCATTTTGCAGTGCTGCCCTTGGGGGGCCAGGGCGTGTGTTTATCTTGGTATCACTCATCAATCATTTTCTTTGTTGGATCTCAGGGGCCGGTGGAAAGGGAGGAGGAGGAGGAGATGGGGTCCCAACAGTCCCCGCTCTGTGGCCCCTGACAGCACCTTCTAATGAGAGACGCCACTCATACAATGACGTGCTCACTCCTTGCTGATCTCCCTTGCTCCCTTTCCTCCTCCCTTCCTCTCTCCACAGCTCCTCTCTTCTTGCCGTCAGTCAGCTCAAGCTGCGCACCGGGGAATATCTTTGTCTTCTGCCTTGCACTGACTCCTTTTCTTGCCCCCCCCCCAACCCGCTTCATCTGTCTCAGGATCCCTTACCTCCCTCTCTCCTGCTGTGATCCCCTCTCTTGTTTAGCGCTTAGCATACTTTGCAGAAAAGAACTATTAAACAGACATTTTTATTGGTCAGCTTGAGGAAGTGGAACTCTTCAAAGGCAGTAAAGGATGCGCACAAAGTATAAATTCTGTTCAAGTTTACAGCACGCCACCCAAAGTGGAGGTGTGATCATAAATGGATTGTTGAAAACACTACAATACTCCAGATTTGCATTCCAAATCGCTTCAGTTGCTCAGAGGGCACTCAATTTGGATGCCAACTTCAGCACTTGGGATCAATCAAGCATGGAAGTGGCTCAGTCTAAAAGTTTGATTCTCTTATTTTTGTTTCAATATCATCTGGGTTTTGTCCTTCAAAAGAAACAAGGAACGTGCGCTTCTTAAAATGTAGCCCTGCATGAGACAAAAAGATGGGCGCAGATGAGATAAGGCAGAAAATCAAATGACACAGGGCTATCTGATCTCCTCCAGAGCACTGGAAATTGGGGTGAGGCTTCGGTGTCAGAGGCTCCATGCCGTATTTATCGGCTCGGCGCAAAAACGTATACGCTCAGCTATTTTTGAGGGACTGTTAGGTATATGCTATTTTCAATTCAAGGTGCTTTGGACCCAGAGAAGAGCATCTAAGTGTCCATTCTGGGAGTGGGTCGGAGGCTGAGACCGGTCTAAAATGCACGCTTTGTCAACATAATGTATCCTCTCGCCCTTTTTGCCATCTCCCTCCTTCTCCTTCCCGCTAATTTCCTACCACTGTATACTTAGGCGTTTCAATTAATTTTATCAGAATTACACATATTTATACATGAGGGGGGAAAAAGCTAACAGCTCTGTTGTCATAGAAGCGTGACAGGAGGCCCTCTGTCTCAGATGCCTAAATGTAGCAGATTAATATGGAAATGCGGGCCTCTGTCAAAGTGCACACAAGCTGCACAGCTGCCTCTCCTTTCTCTTCTTTAAAGTTGGCAGCGATAATAAGCTTTACCCTCAGGGCGGTGTTTGGCCTTGTCCAGTCCTTTAGGAATCATTCATTTACCCAGGTAATGGCATTCGCTCAATCAGATTTGTTCATTTGAAAAAGTCAGAGGAGGGTATGGGGTTTTATGAGGCTGGTGACGTGTTTGGCATGGGCAACGGAGCAAAAGCAGAGGAGTCATGAACCACAGACGGGAGAATCACTGCATACAGCTGTAGCTTTACTGTCTGGGGGCGCAAACAGAGAGAAGAAGAGAACGCGAAACATGCACAGACACAGAAATACATATTTGTGTGAGTGTGAGAGATATTCCTGTTCCAAAAATGGACGGTGTGGAAAATCCACAGCTCTGATGAATCATCACAAAATAAAACAGGGAAAATCAAACACATCATCTACACAATATATTACGTATAATAAAAGCTTTAGAGGTAAGCATTCAGTTGAATCAAGTGTGCTTGAGTGTACGACAAGCACAAAGGACTTTAATAAGCATTTCAGGTTCTAATGGGAAGAATTCAGTGTGTATTCTTGTCTTGTGTAGCCCACCCTGCCTTACTCCCTGGGATGCTGTAAGTTTGATTAATACCATACATGCTGTGTTTCTACCCCCAGCAAGCTCAGCTAACACTCAGGGCAAGGAAGAGAGGAAATAAGAGGAGAACAGAGGGGAGAAAGGTAGAGGAGAGGAAACTATGGAGAGGAATCAGATAAGGGGAAAGGAGACTAGTGTTGAGCTGGTCCTGAGGAGCTTTGAAGATTGGAGGGTGAGCTGGTCAGGGCCTGAAGTGGCAACGGAGAGAGGCAACGCCTGCTGTTCTCAATTACCCATCAGAGCCTTTAGCCATCACAGCCTTTACCTCTCTGTCAACAAGACTCACAGCTAATGCTCATAATGCATCTTAACACACCTACACGAGCACATACCTGGATGTCATGTCTCACACACACCAGTATTAAGTTGAAATGTAAGGGACAAATATGTCCCTGAAGACTCACAATGAAGCATTGTATACATACTCACAAAGTTTCTAGTAGCTCTTGCTCCATGTAGGGATAACATTAATAATAAAGAGTGAAAGAAAATAAATAACTTGCCAATCATTTTTTAGCTCTTTCAATCATAGAAAAAAAACATACATGTTAAAGTATTAGTGTGTGAGAATGCACGCACACATCTGGAGCTGTCAAAACTTACCAGACATATTTCACATGTAATGTAATTACACTGCAAGCGATGCTGATCTATTAAATGGCACATCATCTCTGAGCTATAGATGTGTGAGCAGAAAGGTGCTGGCATCACGCCGGGGGCGCCTATCCGGACGCATCACGTGCAATTGATGACTCGCAGATAAGCTGCTCCTTTCAGCCCTGCCAAAGCATGCATCAGGAAGTGGGGCGTTCGCTAAAACTACTTTAAATGTAAATCTGCCACGGCCTCAGGATTGAGATTCATCATCTGCACTGCTCTGAACCCCTCCGACTCCCCCTGCCAGCGCGCGTACGTCCAGGCGCCACAGTTCGGGTTCCTTTTTGACTGCAAATGAGGCCTCAGCACCTGGTCACTGTAATGCCTACAGTTCCCTCTACGCTGGTTTACTGTGGCCTCAGACCTCAACGCTGAATGCTCAACCCCTTAAAGTTAACACTAAGAAAGAAGCAAGAAAAAAATGTTTCTTTGCTTTTTTTCATTTCCTTTGGAAAACAATACTAAAAAAGTGTTTGAGGTGACAGTTAATGACAAAACAATAGTGAAATGGTCAAAAGTTGAAACAGTAATGGGATAACAATACATAAATCACAAATTCGCTATTGTAGTCTCAGAGAAATTTGCCCTAACAAACGGTAGAGCAGGCTGTTATGGTAATTAAGGGTGAGAGGCAGTAATATGTCCAAGTCAGCTGTAATAAGTTATGCAACATCTTTATATTGTATTGCAGCTACAGCTGTTAAATGTTTTCTACCTACCCTGGACAGTCTGATACAGCTAAGGCTGCTGTCATTTTAATAAAATATATTTTTTTTAAAACAGCTAGGACTTAGTCTGATGTGAATCATCAAGTTAAGTTTGGTGAACATGGTGTAACATACTGATCTCCAAGGCTGTACAGATGGAGCTCAATGTTTGTTTACCCAGTGTGTTCAACTAAATACCACAGTAATGATGAGAGGGTAGCTGGGCCCCTGGTGTTGTAATTCAGGATACGAAGACAGATCATGTGCCTTCCCTCTTTCTCTCTATCTATACTGCCTGCGATTGCCACAGAAATCCAGCCCCAGCGCACTGCCTTCCAGGAGGAAACAGATGTTCCCCCCACACTTATCTCAATGAAAAAATCACAGACAATTTACAAAGAATATAAATTACGCTCGTAGCTACACATCAGCGTCTCTGTCTCTATAAGACCTTGTAAAGAGGATAGGGGTGAATTGGTGTGGGAGGATGGGTGAATTGTCGGGGGACAACATAAGGCGAATGGAAGCAGTAGGGGAGGAGGGTGGTGCTGCTCTTATCTGGTCCACAGCAGCCAGGCAGAACGAGAGGGTGGCTGGTGACTGGCGGTGATGCTGCGCTGATAGCACTAAGCTGGTTTCATGCACATTTCAGGGAGGCTGCCATCACTGCTCTGACTTAAAGCTCTCAGCTGCTGCCATTGGATGAGGCTGGGATGCTATTTACAAATCGCCATGTCATACACTAGTTACATCGCTCCATTCTTTGTGTCAATGCGAGCACACAGAGCAGTGAAGACTAATGTGCAGCTTTGATGTACAGCTTAGGTGACACAGAATCTGAATTTCAATGCTTGTAAGGTTTTGGCTGCGAGGACGTTTGTTATTCACTTGAAATGCACACTGTCACTGAATTTGTGTGTGTGGGTGAGTGTGTGAGCACATATAATATGTTGATGACTTTCAACTGCTCGCTCAAAAGGCTTCCACGTCGTATTTGTGGTGAATGCTTTTTCCCAGTTTTCAGTCAGTTTGCATATGGTTACTTGGAAAAAGTGACAGCAGAGACGATGATTCATACCTTACATCCTCTCTGCTAATCTTCACAAATCATCCATGGTGTGTCTCAGTACATTGTAAATAAAGGTGCCATCAGAATGAAGCTTCTCCACAGCCTAGCTCTTCCTGACAACTACATGCAGTGTGCAATGCACAAATGTAAACTTATGTCCTGCAGCACTGCCTTATTATGACACTTTTTAAAGAGGATGCTTTGTATATTCAATAATTCACGGCCAGCAGGGAATTGCATTTTATCTCATGGGGTAGAGTTGCTGTTTTAGCAGCTTATGTTCTCCGAAGGTATGAAAATACTCGTGCAATTAAATTCAAGACGAACTGGGCTGCAGAAACAAAAGGTCAGGTTTTCATTATTAGCAACAACAACCTTGCTTTCTATTAAAATGAGACACAGGGGAATTTCGTCCACCAAGCTCACAGTGTCGTCACGCATCTTCAAGAGTTTAATTTTGAGCCCGGACTCAAAGATTTCCATTCCTCTTTGCTGGTTTGCTGCCGCAACATTCAACAAGTGATTGAAACTTTATTAAAGCATTAGTGGCTAGAAAAATCATGAGGTGGTGAGGAGAAAAACAAATGTCAGAAAACCAAAACTTCGATTAAAAAGTTGTAAAATAAACCATAATACAAGAAACCTCAAACCTGTGTAGGTTGATAGCTACCAGCAAGTTAAAGTTAGATTCAAATTTTGGAAAGGCGGTTCAGCATCCCTCACATAATGATCACAGGCAGATGCTGAATCCACATGTGATGGATGTGCACATGTCCCCAGACAAGAGGACAGAAACCAAAAGGGTCGAGGACAAATTCTCCTCCACATTATGGCTCATGCCAGACCAGGCTTATGGTACACCTGGACATAGCCCTCCTTGTCTCTGCTCCAGAGCAGTCACTGCCACTGAACTTCCCCTATTGATCCCCCAGTGACGGAGCACAGCTAAGGCCAGCTATTGAACCACTTATGATTAATTCACGAATCCTGCCTTGTCCACAAAAAAGTCAAAGAACAAAGCAAAAGCTGTAAGAACAAGAGGAGAGAAAGAAGGATAAAGGTCAAAAAACTGAACTTTTCAAAGTAAGATGGAGCTGCAGACTTGGAAGCGATGCTTTACAAGCTGACCAAGCTATAAAACTCTTCTCAGAGTCCCCTCTGTCACAAAAACCCAAGCATCGAGCCATGGTAGGTGGTGTGAGGTCGTTGGAACGGGAGAGTAATAAAAAGGGAGTGAATACAAGGAGAGACAGACAGGAAAACAAGAGCAAAAAGATGAAGCTATTCTTCCTCTCCCTTCTTCTCCTTGGTCCTATTTTAGACATGTGGATAGACCGATGAGGCTGAGGGGTTGAAATTGAGCTGTAACTCTATCTGGGTGCTGGAGCGAATCAGAAAGTCTATCCCACCTTTCACCTGGGAATCACAGCTCTCTCTCTGTGCACTGTCTGGTCGCCATACCAACCAAAGCCAGGCATCATGGCTTTAATTGGAGCCCTGGGCTCAGCGGCAGCTCAGGCACAGATAGAGAGCGAAGGGGAGAAGGACAGACATTAGCCATGGTTAAATGATGGTGGCCATGCAGATCAAATCGAATTTCAGGCTTTGCTTGCATTGCAGAGCTGATACGGTCTTGGGGTAGCACTAAACACATTGGAAACTGAGCCACCTCCGCTGAAATGCTTGGATTGGATTCCAGCATGAAGTATGGCTCTGGCTTTCTGCTCTGATCCTTGTGTGGCGTATGGGGATTTTACAAGAGCACTGACACACTGATTCACCTCCATAAACACAACCTGTGCCAAAATGTTGAGAACAGAGAGCATCGAGCCTGTCAATATAGGACAAAAAGGAATATGACATATGTAGATTAATAAATTCAGTGTTTAAAGAGTTTAAATAGATTTTTTATTATATTGTTGTGCTGTTCGACTGACAAGGAGCTGATACTGATGTGAATATATTTGTCTGCAAGAATGAAACAACATGAAGACAATTAGAGGCTTTTCCTTAAAAAAAGTAAATATGATAATTAAAATCTTTGAGCTTTCGCTGGTGCTTTCGCTTAATTTGCCAATAATTTCTCAGGATCAGTAATGTGTAACTCTGTGGGCTGAATTGTGATTGATAGCTTATCCTTTAGGTGATCTACAGAGGTTTTCCAGCCATTTCTATACGGTCCATGAGGTTTATAATCCAGCTCGTAAAATGAGGTGCTTATTCTGGTAAATCCACAAGTGTGATCCATAATAATTCATGGTTATTCATCAGATTTTTGTAATTAAAAAAAAGTCGCTATGACTACTATGTTGCTAAGAGACCTCTATTTTGACCCAGAAATTATAATGAAGCCACTTCCTGTCAAACTTTTGACCAATTAGATAGCTTAAATTGACGGTAATGTCCAATCAGGAGCAGCCAAAGATCAACAGGTAACAAGAAAGTTATATGTCTGTCTGTTAAAAAAAACTAAAACAATGGTCCTCTACGGGTGGGTTAAAGCAAAGATGACATTTTTGATGCACGGTGACTCCAAAAAACGAGCAAAGTTGGAGTTGCTTTCGTGAGGACAGAAGGTAAAAATAAATATAAATAAGTGTAAATAGAAGAAAAAAAACTGGAAGAAAAATTGTAAATATGTAAAATGTTTCTGTCATGTGTTTGTTTCAATGCCAACTTCTTTTTTCCTTACTCTGCTCTTAAAACTCTGCAGTCCGGACCTGTTTTATGGCACAGTGACAACTATTGTGTGCATTTCTAGAGCTTTTTCATCCTGGAAGCTTGCATGACGTTGCAGTTGAGTTTCACTCTGCGCATGCATCGCACGCTAGCAAGCGAATGTAAACAAACTGGGCGTTTTGAAGGGGCACCGCGGAGGATTCAGCAAAGAAACATTAGAAGACATTATCAGAGGAAGGGAGAAAACAAAAGAGATACAGAGCAAGAGATAAGACAAGTCAAGATGAGACTGGTTTTTACTGCCTAGAGAGTGCTCACAGTACAGGCGGGATGCAAGATGGATGCTGAATTAGCCGTCGATAGGGGGCGTCATAGAGAAAATGGCAAAAGTTAAGTAGTGCATCTTTAAAGCGAAGACTCGAGAGGGTGATATGCAAATGAGAAAAGGCTTGGTCACTGTTGATCTGTGTGTTATTTCTACAAAGTAATGCTAGTAATAAATTCTTTTTTGTTTGTTTTTTGGTTGGTCTCTATGGTGCTATATCTATTGATCCGTTCGTTTTACAGAATGTTAGCCTCATAATCTGACAACAGAGGCTGTCCTGAAAAAGAAATCATGTCTGTATGTTGACTGTCCTCAATAGGGTTAAGGTTCCTCATACATTTTTACATTAAAGAAAAAAAAAGAAAGAAAAAAACCCCAAAAAGACAGGTGGACCAAAAATAGGAAAGAAAATGTTGCATGGGTCAACTCCTTCTTGTCTTAGGTGTCAACAATTAAAAAGTAATATTCGGTGGAAAGAGTTTCATAAATACAGTGGCTGTTGTATAATCAGTTCATCCATTGATCATCAAACTGAACCATGACTAGCCTTTGCACAGCTGCAGGAGAGCAGTGTGTGGGACAATCAGAATGATCCTCCTATCTAAAAAACAGATTAAAGCGCTGGGCTGGCAAAAAGATCAAACTGTGGTTGTATTGGGAAGATTCCAGCTGGGGATGTGTGCAACTGTGTCAGTGTGGTGCCGGGTGTTCACAGTAAAGAGAATTCAGGCTCAAAACAGGCAAAACAAAAACATGCCTTTGAACTTTTTGAAGATTAAAAGTTGCCATGCAGTTGCTGTAGGAACCTCAGCAGACAATTACCGTAAAATGTTTGCCACTGAGCACAATACATGATGCGGTTGTAAATGGATGGATGGATGTCTGTCCTAATACACACAAAACACCCTCATACTGTTAATCAAGACAAACATGTAAAACACTAAATAATTTTTTATAATGAACCCAGTTTTTTTTTCCCGTGACCACATTTTAAAAACATATTATTTCTGGAGCGTTCTGTTCATGTTGTTCTGAGTCTGAATTATCTTTTTCACAGAAAAATGGAGGTAAGCAGGGGAAAAAAATGTAATGGAGGTGACCGGTGCAAAGGTGTATGTGTTTGCAACTGTGTTCGTCAAGTGGTCCCACAGGTCCCAGTGCTCTCTAACACTCTATTTCTCCGGGTATGTTTGGATATAATGACCCTTGACCTGGGCCCTGACACTTTTCTGACATCACTCTGCTCTGTTTCTGATGCCTCAGCTGGGGCCAGGACCTCACACACACTCGCACAGATACAAACACACAGAGCAGGACTGAGAGAACCAGAGGAGAGCACTGTTTCTCTTCATTACTTGCACTTCGCTGATACCAAGACAATGAAGATGATAGACTGCATGTGTCCTGCCATGTTTATCTGTCCTTGTCCAGCAACAGACTCCCAGAGCCATCTATGTGCACATGTATACACATGAATACACTCATAAAGTAGTAAAAAGGGTACATCTGTAACCATGGACACCCCTGCCTTTTTATTTTACAAATTCAAAATACTAAAATTTTATTATTTGTTATAATCTCAGCACTGACTGCAGCACATGTAATAAGAGTACACATCACACCAGAGCAGATGCTGGTATGTTGTCTATCAGTCACTTCACCATAAGTTAATAACTAGTTTGCGGAATATAATTCGATATATAGGATATCAAAGTTTTCCAAGCCCTCAGTATCGGAATGAGACTCAGAAATCTTATACTGGTCGGGGTGTAGTAATCTAACACAGCTTGGAGTGGACTCAACACATCTACCCAAACAGCTTGGAGCGCAGTGAACATGTACCCAAACCCTCCTTGGATGTAAAATGTGTAACCATCTGATTCTAAAACCATTTTATCCTCAGTCTGGCACAGAGCATGACTTACACACACTTCCTGCAGCAACATTTCCAAACTACAGCAGCCCTGTTGCACAAGCCTAGCTGATTGACTATTTCCCAGATATTTGACACACCAGTGAGTCTACTCATCAGTCACCTCAGCAAGGAGATTCTAAGAGCTGGTGTGGGGAGTCAAGGCAACAGCCCAGCAAGAGCTTGCTTCTGGCTTTGTGCCACATATAGTGCCTGGCAACAATGAGATGTACTGTTGAATTTCATATGTTTTATTCAATAATATACAATATACACTTAGTAGTAATCAACATTTTACAACTCATCAGCTGCTAATATTTCTTTAAAATGATATATTGTATTGCAGGATGGTTTAGGAGACACACGTGTACATGTCTGCTTCTGCTGCTGGATCCCAGTCTGCCCAGTTTTTTTTCCAATGGAAAATAAGTGGAAGACAGTGAGTCTAGCTAACTCCGGCATTGTGACGAACTACTTCTGGAAGCAATGGTGTGAATTTACATCATCCCTTTAAAAGTAGCGTAACGCTCCCCAGCCTATCAGTGAGAGGATGCTTTATCTGTGCAGGATTCTTGAATGTGTCTGCATGACTCTCTCTCTCTCTCTGTGTGTGTGTGTGTGTGTGTGTGTGTGTGTGTGTGTGTGTGTGTGTGTGTGTGTGTGTGTG
>JBBBVU010000014.1:5892328-5903911 GCA_037177055.1 Atherinosoma microstoma
TCCATCCATCCATCCATCCATCCATCCATCCATCCATCCATCCATCCATCCATCCATCCATCCATCCATCCTATCCCTGTTCCACTTCTTGTCATTTCTGTTCTTTCCTCTGTCTGTCCCCCCTCTCTCTTACTCTCGCACTCACAACTTCACATCTGAGCATGTTTCTTAATCTCTCCACTTCTTCCTCTTTGCCTCATCTCTCTTTCACCTCTAATTTTTCTTTTTACCCATATGCTGCCACAGCAGCTCCCTCCCCCTGTCTGTCTTTCATGCCGTTCATTGACATCGCAGTTGTGCAAGCGTTTTCCAATTTCTGTTCTGCCTCTCCTGTTGACCTCACATTCCGCCAGACAAAACAAATAGCCTTGATGTTGTCTGCCAACAAAAAAAAAAAAAAAAGCTTGGTGTGACTGCCTTGATCTGAACACAATGGCATGAAAGAAATGTGAAGCTGTTTAATCAGGTAAAACTGATGGGTGAAATCTGACTTTCTCCTTCTTTTTAAGAGGGACTGAGCAAATGCGGATTCAGCATCAGATGGCGCTGAAAGAAAAAAAATGTGTGCAATGTGAACAACAAAGGTTGATGAGATGCCTGCTGGCCATAAAAGCACACAGAATTGAAATGAAACAGAAACCGGGGTTTGTGGCTGTCTCTCTCTGTGAGAGCCGTAGACATTTTTTAATTACAGAGCGGAAAGAAAAATCAAGGTTTCATTCTATGCCTCCTGTTTTATCCTGTATGTGATACATATGTGAATAATCTACCCAAAAGTTTTCACTCTAGCAGAACCCCGGCTTTGGTTGAAGAATTAGTGAGGGATTGTTGGTTGTGTTTATTCAGCGTTTCTTTTTGCAAAGAATACAGAAAAAGAAACATGTATAGCAATTTTAGCCAGCCAGTGTGTTTACAATTTGAAACATTGAAGCCAAATATCGCTATTGTGGTCACCAAGGATAATCTTACCTGTCACGCTGCAAGCAAAAAAGTAGAACAGCAGATGGAAATCCTACGTACATGCTACAAATCCTCTACTTTTCTTTTCTCCTCTGGATCAACAGCTCCAATAAATTTTCATTACACCTGTGTGAAGCGCTTCAAATAGAGCCACAGAAGCAGAAACTAATTACTTTCTAATTTATTGACTAATGGCCACAGCCCTGGGAGACAGCTGCAATTGTTCTAACAGTCCTGCTGCTCCGACTGCACTCAGGTCCACTTTAGATTCATAACCAAAATAATTTATCATTACAAGCACATTAAATTGAACCGTATAGACCATAACAGTGGTAATTTATATCATTTTGTTGTTAGGGATGCTTTTCCCTCCCCTGTCTTGAAAGCATGGAAGCTATATGATGGGACTCTCGCAGGCAGTAGTTGAATGCTGCAGGTTCACTTTGTTCTTCAAAGAAGTCTTTGTTAGGTGCCTCATGCTCAATTTGTTGGAGTTTAGTCGGGAAAGGACACAGAAAAAGGTGGAATTTTCTTTTTCTTTTTTTTTCTTTTTTTAAATTAAAATGTTTGGGACAAACATAGATTCACATTCAGGCACTGACCCACGGTTACTTTTCTGCTGCTCTTCATCAGCCAGCCAAAGTCTGTGCTGATAATATATACATTTTGTGCATCCGCCCATCTCTTTCTTGCTGGTTAAACTCCTCTTCAGGGTGTCAATGTCTACATCAACAATACTCAAATGGTCACTCAGTGGTTTTAACAGCGTGCTAACAACATTAGCCATGTGTCAAACATTTCTTAATCACTATAAAGGATGCCATTTGTGCATTGATGGGTTATTCTGAAACTACATTTGAGATGGCAATTTCCATCGGTGTCATTAAGATAGAAAGTCCATATGATCATGCAAATTCATTATGTCAGCACAAATTAGCATTGACCTTGCCCTCTAAGAGGTGAATGGTCTTAAATAATGCCAACAAATCCTAAGTACAGCCTGTATCTGGCTTGTAGAACAGAGGAGTGTGCAGGGACATGCAAAAGTTTTGGCTTGGCTGGGGGGTGGGGGGGATAAAAGATGCCAACAATTTGGTAAATGAAGATGAGCTAATGTCCAAGAGGCAAGGGAGGTAATATTCATTCAACACTTTAAGTTTAATTTAGTATTTAAAAAAAGAAAAAACTTGGCACTTGAAGAGTTTTCAACTGTCAGATGAATGTTTCAGACAAAAGCGATGGCTTCTCTGGTTGAACTTTTATCCTATGGCCACATGACACAAATTTGAACATTTACAATACACGGCAGGATAAAGCTATGAAGAGACACCAAGATACTTTCAGCAAGCTGTTTCTCAGTGTTACAATTAAGAATTTACAGTCCATCAGTAAATGTGGAGGACGAGTTGAACTCCGGTAGCAAGAAAACTTTCTTGTAGAAAAGAATTGTTGAAGAGTCGGATGAGGAAATAGTACTGACAAAGAAAATTAGGCACACTCTGTCCTCAAGGGGGAATGTGTTACTTTGCAGCAACATCTTAACAAATATGACAAAAAAGGAGAAAACTTTACAGTATCTATTCACAAAATTCAGCAATTCTATGGACACTAGATGTAAGGAAAGAAAATATCCTGGATATAATTTTGTTTTCACAGCTAGTAGTTTGCTAGACTGCAATATTCAACCAGTCTGAGTTTGCGTGGGGAGCCCCAACCGGCTCCTTGGTTTGCTAATGCCTTGTATGGCTTTCTGCCTATTGATTAATGCAGGGCAATGTCCTTTTTCTGCCACATAAGTTGTAGTCCCCTTCCTCCTTAGGTTCACTCGAAGAAAACAGACATGTATGTTTTTAGGTTGACTAGAGTTTCCTCGTGCAATCACGCCTCCCAAAACGAACAAAGTATTGACTCCAAAGTATCGATATGCTCACCGCTAGTTTAGTGTGTAACATTCTGGTTAATCTTTTAGTAGAAATGCAATATAATATTCACAACTATGTTTTCACTTGGCCTAAAATCTCATGAAAAAAAAAAAAGAGTGGATGTCTGGGATCAGCTTTGAACAAGCAATTTATTTTCTAGGACACTGTGAGTCTCCCTCCTCGTCCTTCTACCATGTTGCATGGCCAACAGTAGCCCAGATAGGGGAAAACCTTTAGATTGTGGCTTTCACATTTTTCACAATCACCACAATTGGATGGTAGCTGTTTACTGGTGCCTTTTGGAAATAAGGTCAACTCTAACTCCCTTAGCTATTCATGAAACCAAATTAGACCAACTTTTTGTATGTCACTGTAAAATATGTGTAAACTAGAAATGCACATAAATTAAGTGTTTTTTTCTACCAAATAAAGTATTAAATAAAGTCATAACATATGGAGACAGTGCAACACAATTTCTTGCTTATTTATATTCTAGTTTATGCATTCTTCCTCCACCTTTTACCTAAAGCAAACCAAATGAAAAAAAAAATGTCCCCAAGGTTTCAGAGTAAAGCCAGAGCAAACTTGGAAGAACTTTAAACTTTCACAGAAACAACAACTGAGCCAAACATGTAGATGGTGCCAGCGCGGTATTGTGCTGTTACTAGAGACTAGAAGCTGACGATGATGTGGCCCTCAGGGAGGGTCTGAACAGTAGCAGTCTGTCTCTGTGGGAGGCAACACTCATTCACACCCCCATGTGCATAAACATACCAACTGCTCAAATTTACACCTCTGCCAGTGTTTCAACCTTTAAAAGCCACAGAAACAGTAAATTTGCTTAAACTGTAAAATTCAACCGTATTTTGCCATCTGTATCAACAATGACGTGGGTGACCTTTCGCCTGCAGTTACCTCGGTTTCTTGTTCTCATGCAACGTCTGCCTGGCTATAAATATTCATTCAAAGCTTCTATAAAAAGAACAGATAAAGGATATTCAAACAACTGTAGGTGTTTATGAAAATAACAACAATGATAATGATAATAACAATAGATGACCAACAATTTGCACAGCTTTTTTTTTATATCCCTATTTGATTATCGGTCACAATCATAAACACACATAAACTGAAAACATAAATGTCACTCCTGTTTTCTTTTTGTTCCCTTTTTCAGGCATTCAAGCTTTCACAACCTGATCAATAAGATTCAGCAAGCCACAAATACCAAAAAAAAAAAGAAGTGTGTTTGTGTTTGTGCATGGAGGGGGTCCCCTGGGACGGACAATAAGGACACTGAGCATAATACAGAAACCAGAAATGCACAAACAGAAGCAGACGCGCACACATATACACAACCTGTCCTAAATTCCCCAGCCCTGCATTTACGTCAGACTTCTGTTTAAGACACAAGCCACTTAATGGAGCATAGCAAAGGCACGGCTTGTGTGTATGTGCGCATGTGTTTCTGCGTGTAAGTACGTGTATGTGTTAAATAATGTTGGACTGAGAGAGTTTACTCGCTACAGCAGAAGCAAGGGAAGGACACACTGCTACAGTGGAACACACACAAAGCACAATGGCCATTAAATCAAAAGCAATCTCTTTGCTAGTGGCAAATTATACACAGAGAGCCAACACGTGTGTGTGCATACACATACACTAAAAGTGACAAACACCATCAAATACATTTTGAGACTATTAGGTAAGTGTGGCAAAACGTCGGAGGGGAATGAATGACATTCCAACAGTACATCCTCTCCAAAGCTGAATAAAATGTGTCAGCAGTGGGAGTATAAAATCTCTGAATGAGAGTTTTTTGGCATAGGAGATATGGAGAAAAATCAATTTCAGGGCCAAGTATGGTGCCAAGGACGTCCAGAAGGGCATAGCTCTGTTGATCTGTTCATATCAATTTGCTCCCTCCAGAAAACAGAGAACGCTATAGTGTGCAGTACTGCATCTTTAAGAAATATTGCCCAGATAACGGTGCCATAAAACACATCATTTTACAGTCAAACCATCTCAGTCTCAAATGCACTTGGAGCGGAAGCCATTTTCAAGCAACATAAAGTTTAACATGGCGCTACATCTGCCGAGCCGCTAGCTTCCACACTACATGGGACTGAGCAATATAATTAGGGGGACATGGGATAGGATTATGTAGAGCTACACAGAGCCCCTCCCCTCCTCTCCACCTAGACATGATATACCCCTCAACATGTGGTCATCTCTGGAAGAGCAGAGTCCACACTTAACTGCACAATGCCGTAGGCGGTCTGTCAATAGTTGCAAAGTTTGTAGTAATTGAGTCTTAAAAGCTGTGATCAGTCCCACCCATCTGACACAAAGTTCTTCCATGGATGCAATTATGCATAGCTTGTGTGTATCAGCAACACAATTGCCATTTCAGGTATCATGCGCTTATCTTAAACAAACCCTATGAACACTGATATGTGTTGAAAAAAAAACTAAATCAAAAGTTTGAGCCATATAAAAAGCATGGCAAAATTGTTTGAAAAAAGACTGTCAGATTAGATTAGCAGTTTGATGGTTATCCATCCAATGAAATTAGACTTTACCCCAGCCTCAGAAACTTTTTGAACAATAATCTTCCCTCAAAACATCCTTAAAAGAAAAAAAAACTTTAAAGTTTTCCTGACTTCTAATGGAGCCTCCCCCCACTGAGCATTTCAACTACCTGAGTGAGAAGCAACTAGATCATTAATGCACCCTAATTCAGAGGGTATAGATTACAGATTGTCAAGGGTAAAAGTTTGATTTTTTGCTTTGACCACCTGGGAACAAATTCCCAATATAAATTTAAAGGATCAATGGTGATGGAGGACTTAGAATTGAGTGAATTACCATGTACAATTGGGATAAAAGTGCTGTGCACAGCCTTAGTGGAGGTAAAAGATCTATGCACAGCCTAAAAGTAAAACATGTTCCACTGGAGTGAATTTATAATGCTCTATGTGAAAGATTAGGAAATCCCACTTCTGTATCTCCTGGCACTATATGATAACATCAAATACTAGCAGAAGAATAAATGTCAAACCTGGCTTTGTTTAGACATCCCATGTGGAAGGGGTGGGCCAAGTTCCTCAAAGGCAGTGCAGATAAATAAGTGATGTTGGGTTGTGGGTGAAAATGAATGGGCCAGATGGAAACACCAAGGCAAACGTTCAATTAAAATGTTGAGAGGAATCAATTTGTTTGTCTTAATTACACTGTTAATTTGTTGAAGCATCTACAACAAAAAATCCTGTGTCATATTTTCTGCTGTGATAATGGAGCCATGCAGGCAGGGAGGGGCAGCTGCTTGGGCTGAGTGCTTTTTAAATGGCTCACCCTCTGCTTCTAAACACAGCGCTCAGTATGTCTTCTCACCCATCTTTGAGTCTCTTTTGGTGGGGTGTGGCAGTAATGAGGCCCTCCTGTAGTGTTGTGCTCCGCTCCTCTGTTGGTGCAGAAAAGCGCACCCCCGCCATGTCATGACATTCTGACAGATAGGAGCCGTGGAAAGCATATGGCCAATGTGGCAATGCCTCCGACGTCCTCCAAACTGTCGTTGGGCTCAGGCATAATGAGCAGTAGAAAGATGAGACCAAGGTCTGAACATAGGAGACATTAGTCGTCACATTTTTTTCCCCCTGAAATGCCACAGCTCAGCCGGAAAAAGCATCCTCGTATAGGAGTCAAGCGATCGCATGAATTTGCGATTTCACACAGAAAATCTGTGTACTTCAGCCAGACGGGAAGTCTCCAAGAGACTGTATAGCGAGATTTACTACCAGGAAAGAGTTTTATTGAACAATTTGAGTTCTCTGAGACACATTCAAAATTAAATAGCATAAAATAGCATGGTTTAGTTGTTCTGCTTCCCTTTACATGCATCACAACATGGAGTCAAATGGCAGAGAGTTAGGTTAGAAACAGAGAGAGATGTCACTGACTCGGCAGGAGTGAGTGATAGTGTGTTTGGTCAGGAAGTGGCTGCTCTCCCTGTCAAGTGACAGAGTCGTTAGCCTCCAGAAGCCGAGGTCCACGGCGACTAGACGTGATTTTAGATAAGGCGCCCATTCAGCCATGCCCTCGACAGGGCCTCCCCATTGACCAGACTCCTCTGCCAGTCTCCTTCCTCTTCTCTGTCTGGCCTGTTATCCCAGACCGTCTAGACACCTCCCTGCACGCAATCCTTTACCCCAGCAGGGCCCTTCTCAGCTTCTCTGCTCTCTCTACTCAATACTACGTCACAACACTGGCTGGCTAGAGGGCTATGAGGGGCTTTCTGAAAAGGAAAAAACAATGCCAGGCAGTTGTCTCCCGCACTCTCATTCAAGCCATTTACTGGAAGGCTTAGAAAAAGCTGCTCAGCATTTGTTTCAATCCTCCTGTGAGAGCGATTGAAATTATCACAATCCAAGACTTGCAACAATTTATCAGACAGTCTCCAGGGTTGACTGTAAGTGTGCGGCAGCCTGTGCCAAACACTCTATGATGCAGACACACCTTTGAAAAACAAAAATAACAAGTGAGAGTGCTTCAACTGCTTTTTGTATGCAGAGAGGAAGATGAATGAGAACAATGAGAAAGCCAAGAGGCAATTACAGAGTGGATGTGTTCGGGAACAGTCTGATCTGCCGGTGGCTAACCACCCGAGTGCCTGGGTACTGTAGCTAAGACTGTCAGCTCGAGAAGCAGGAGGGTGTGTGTCTAAATTTCCAGTGTGGCACCTTCATTGCTCAACAGGTGGAGCTTGGACTCTGTACATTAATATTAACACTAATGCAAAGCCTTTTAACCCTCATCTGCTGCAGGAGAAGGCAGGGGTTGGAATGAATTATCTTCCTTACGCACAAAGCTAGAGCTTCACAATCGTGACTGATCTCTATTAAATTACATGGATTGAATCAGAGATCCTTAATTAGGCCCCAATAAAAGTTTCATGTGGCTTTTGAAACCTCTGAGCATGCCGTGATTGGATAAAAATGTGAAAACATACTAAATGAAATTGGTTTACCGCTGAGTGTTCGCCCCATGACTCTTGAGTGGAGCTGCTAAAGCTGGGGGAAATAAAGTGAGGAGAAATAAGTAAGGGAGAGAGAAAGAGAGAAAGCAATTGACAGAGATGGGGGGGGGGAGAAAAGAGACAGAGATGCTGAGAAAGAGCGAGGGGGGAGTCTCAGGGCGAGTCACACCTCTTTGCCTCAGAAAAGCTCTTAAATTCCATGTGTGACCTGAGGGAGGGAGCTCTAAAGAGGCAGCCTAAGATGCTGCGATACAGAATCTGACTGTTACAGAGCTGTGAGCTAATATGGTCTGCTGTAAACCACGCTGAAGAGCGCTACAGGTATGGAGCAAATCTCCTGGAGAAAGGGCAATCCTTGCATATGCATAGTGCATGCAGAACACAGACATGCATAAGGACACTTATAAACACTCAAGCAAACACATCTGGGACTTACATCTTTCTAAAAAGTGGAACGTAATTCCTTCCGGCTCCCTTGGAACCTTGCATTGACTAATGTCAGGATGGCCAAAAGCTTTTAAGTGCTCTAAACCCATAATAACCCAAATGCTTTGTCTTCCCCTGTGAGCTTTGGGTTTGTTAGTAAGAAAATGAAATGCAATTGAAATAAAAGCAAAGATGGGGGACTTTCAGACATTTTGGGGGCTGCAGGGGGATTTGTTATCTATAAAGGCATTAACAAGGGAACAGAGAGTGAAGAGGCTCCCATGATGTTTTACATGTTGACAGGGAAAGTAGGAGAAAGGCAAAAGTAAGACTGTATGCACAGGCAGGGACACAGCACACACTGGGCTTCTTATTTTGCCCTCCTCTCCTTTTTGCATATTTGCTGCTTATGTTGTTTGTGATGTTTTTTATTTTTGAGAACATGGAATTGGGAAAAAAATAAAAAATAAAACCGCAGATACACAGCCACAATGCAAAGCGAGGAATAGTAAGCACACAAACAAAAAAACAGCCCCCAACCACCTTCCCACTCGCCACTAATCCTCTCATGCCCTAATTGTGGGTGCAGTCACCCCAGATTCACTTCTTCAAGTAGTAAGAAAGGAAAAGCTTTGACTAAAAAAAGGGAAGAAAAAAAAAACAGACCCCCCTGTCTTTCCCTCAAAATGATTCCTCTGCCAGAGGACATCAGAACTGTAGGTGGTACTCTCTCTCCATTACATTTCACTTTTATCTCACTTCCCCCTTTGCCTCTCCATCGTCTTGTCATTCTAGCTCTATTTTCTCTCCCTCTCTTCCTTCTACTGTAAACCGCCTAAGGTGATTATGGATTGTGATGGTCGTGGGTGGAGAAGGCGACTCTCTGTCTTTGTTTCCTTAAAATAGGTTTAATATACCATTGCCCAACACAGTTTGGAATCGCTTTCTGATTGTTAACATTAGTTGGTAGTACAGCAAAAACCTCACTGAGGTGAATGAGTTGCTTTATTAAACACAGACAATGTGATCATTGTGGCTTTTCATAAGTAAATGGAGCTCGTACAACAGTTTTCAAAAGAAGGTGAGTAAAATGTAGATAAAAGCAGAACTAAACTATTGGCAAAGCATTCAAGAACTCGAATGTTAAACCTAAGAAATGTAGTCGTTTTGGAAAAATTATACGCGCGTATTTTGATCTGCATGCCAGCAGCACATTTAAACAAATTGGAACAGGGGAAACAAAACACTGGAAAAGACAAAAAGAAACACCCAGTGGAAAAATCTCACCACTAATTAAGTTAATTGGCAACAGGTCAGTAACATGATGGGGTGTAAAAAGGGAAGGCTTTAAGGAGTAAAGACAGGGAGGGATTCATCTCTCTGTGAAAGATTGTGTGGGCGAATAGTTCAGCTGCATTAAAAACACACAATTCCGTTGCGGAAATCACCGCATGGGCTGAAAACCACTTCAGAATGCCATTGTGAGAGAACACACTTTGTGACTGCATCCACAAATGCAATTTAAAACTCTGCTATTCAAAGGAAGAAAAGACACGCTGCTGCCTTTTCTGGGCCAAAGCTCAGTTAATAAGGTCTGAGGAAAACTGTTCTGGGTTCTGATAAAGCTAAATGTGGAATTGTTTTGGGAAATCAGTTCTGAAGAGACTTGTGTCCACCATGGGACCATATAGATTTTTGTTTTCATACAATGCTCAACTAAGTAAATCCTTGTGTTTATTTTATTTTTTCCAAATTTATTTACATTGTATAGAGCCTCCAAACATTTCTGGAGGCAGAATTATAGTTTGGATATGTGAATATATTTTTTCAGCTGATCAGAGACCCCACACACACCCGACGCCTGCCAACACACACAGGCCTCAGAAAAAGATGCTACAGAGGAGTAAGTGATTGGTGGCTGGCTGAGTTTTATCTGAACAGTGCTGCTACTGTTGAGAGGTCTGAATTGGAACACAGCCATGCCAACCATTACAGCATCCTTCTATTTTCCTGTCTGTCTTTCTCTTTATCTCTCAGTGTGTCAATATGTCTGTCTTATACTTTCTTTCAGGCACAAAACTGAGGTGCACATTAGGTGCTGGTGCTGCACATTTTGATGCTTGGCTGTCACTGGATCATTGTCTGGTGACATAAAGCGCAGCAAAGCACTGAGCAGTGATGAAGTGGAAGGGTTTCCAACCTGTGTGCACTGGCACTTTCTTTTCACCAATGTCATCTCAGTGTTAATGTATTGCCAAGCCACTCCTAAAATGGCAAATAGAGAAAACACAAAGAGAGAGCTTCCTTCATTTCAGTTCTTGTTCCATTACTGCACCTCAGGCCTGATTAGACAGAGGGGGCAATTTACGAGCCACTTCACTGCCAATTCAATAGGCACATCACCTGTAAATAATTAAAGCCCTTAATGTCCTCTCTGACAAAATCATATAGCTATCATGTTACTGTATCCATCACATTTTTCCTTTGGGTCAGGCATAGGACTACTTAATATCTTGGCTGACCTGTCTTCATAACTCTCCTGAGCACCAACTTTGAGCAAAATGAAAATAGAAAAGATGATGATTGCAATGAGAAATGATGAAAAAAAAAGGGAAAATACAGCAAATATAATACTTTCCAACAAAACGAGAGTGAGTATTAAGTCAAGGGTGGGACTTTTTTAGTTTAATTTATGATGAAGAAAAAGAAGATTCACCATCCTCTCGTTTACTTGTCGATATTAGTCAAAGAGTAGTTCAAGATTTGCAAGATTTCAAATAGTAGAAGCGCTTATAATAAACTGGAAAAGAAAATAGGAACAGGAGAAATCATCACTTTCCCAGTTTATTGCCACAAACTGGATAATTGTCTCCTTCAAAAACTCATAACTGTACCAATGTTTCAAAATGATGTTAAACTAATAGCTATTTTTCTTACCTCATTTTGACAAAGTCATGAATATTAATTAATTCAATCTGCAATGGTTCTCACCTTTCCCACCGCACACTCCTCTCAAATGTGCATGACAAAAAAATCTGAATAATTTATCAGTTGTCTTATATTTGAATTGATTAATTCACTAATGCAAAATTAATACATGGCTATCCTGCACATTCTACCTGCTCCATCCTCTCCCATCTTTAATGAAGCAGTTAAAGTAGTATGGCTCTAGCCTGAGTGAAGTACTCACAAAGGAAGGGGGCGGAGGAATTGGGGGCCAGAGGTATCTATCTAATACAT
>JBBBVU010000014.1:5908286-5922671 GCA_037177055.1 Atherinosoma microstoma
TGTGTGTGTGTGTGTGTGTGTGTGTGTGTGTGTGTGTGTGTGTGTGTGTGTGTGTGTGTGTGTGTGTGTGTGAGACAGTGTGGTTCTGTGGTAATGCATAGCAAGCACACGTGTAAATTTATGGATTTCAAACTTGTGTACAAGTCAGAGCATAAACCACTGACACAACTTTGGTGCTTAAGCTGTCCAACAGATAAACACATCTACTGGATCTATTTTCTATAAACACACATATATGACAGTCATAGAAAAGCTCTCTCCGCCGTGGTGTGAGATGAGTCTTATACGGAGTATAAGTGGAGACAAGAAACACTAATGTGCAACCGCTCCACCATGAAACCATGTGATGTTTACAGGATGCTATAATGAACCATCGCTATACGACACACAGGTGTCCATTAGGTCTTTGTGCTGACCAATCTGTGACACCATTCAGTCAACAGTTGCTCCATCTGTCAGCACTGAAACACCTCCGAAAAAGCCCCTCAAGGGGACATTTGTGCCATTTATGATGGACAATGAACGCCTGCTCTCAACAGGAGTACAATGCTGTGGCCATGATGAGGTCAAATTAAATGTTAATGTCTGCGTTTGGAGCCACAGTTCTGTTTTCATCCTTCTCCCACAGGCACCTTCAGATCCCATCAGCTGAAGCAACATGGACACATCTTTAAAGAGGCAAAGGGAAAGAATGAGTATTGCTATCTAGAAAGCAGCGGCAGAGGAAAATCCTAATTGTGCCTTTAAGTGGGTTCCCTCCTGTGGAGTGAAGGTGCAAGGTAACGGCCATCTTAAATCACAGCCTGGCTGTGGCCTTCATTAAAGCCATAATGCCAGGCTCTCCCTTTAATGGAAATGGAAGCCAGCGAGGCTGTGGGTGTAAATTAAAGTGTAAGGCCCGAGTAGGGAAAGATTTCCCCAGCTCTGACAGGTGCGGCCTGAATTAGCTGTAGTGCTGTTCGAGCAGTCAGTGGGAGAACACTGGTATTGATTTTAAGCACTGTTGCATTTCCTATCTGAAAAGGAATGTGTATTACTAGAGCTAAGCACATCAATCACTCAGCATTCCACCACTCTCCCCTGGCATGCTTCAGATTTTGAAATGATAAACAAACAGGAACAGACCAAAACAAAAGACAGCGCCGGCTCCAGTGTTACTGTACGGGCTTTGCTCGTGTGCATCAGCATGAGCCTCGTAAAATGCATCTGTACGCATGCAATTGGTCCACTTCATCTTCCCTTCCTTGTGTTGACAGGATGCCATCTCTATTCAGGGCATGTTCCGCCTTGCATGTCACCTTGGTCAAACAGCTGGTGTCAGCTCCTTGAGCTCTGACTGTGGCCCACTCACATGTTTATGACCTGCATGTGTCAGAGTTGTTACATGCATGCAGTGCAGCCATGCAGCGCTGCGCCTCCCTGTGTATGACCCCGCTGCTCATCTCTGCCTCTCATCATACCCCGCTGACCTGGTCCAGAGGCGCTGGCTGGGGGAGAATTAGCCTTCTTAGCCTATTCCCCACAGGGGTCAACCCACAAACAGACATGCAGACATGCCCGGCCACAACAAAATGTATACACACCCACCCACATGCACCCTAAGACGTGCAATGACAAATGATAAGGCAGCGTTTAACCACAGGTGTCCCCGGTGTGACCTCTCACATGTGACCTTGGACAGAAAGCTTTTCATGTAGAGGCCGCCCATCAATCAGCCTCCATCAATCACACACACACGCCACATCCTTTCACTCCCCACAACCTTTAATGGCCCCAACATCCATCACTACGCCCTACCCTTTCACTGACATCTGGAAAAATATAAACACTCTATAACCTTTCTCTCAGGCTCTCCCATTCACAAACACATGCATACAGTAAACAGACACCCACCTTGTCCTACAGGGATGACTCCGCTACCACGTGTGATGCGTTGCTGTTTTGTCAGGTGTTTTGTTGTGTCTGTAGGTGCACTTTTGGAGATACTCCCCGGTGACACATCTGAGGTATCAAGCCCTGCGCTAAGACTCGACCAACATGAGCCAACTGGGAGTAAAACCTCAGTGATGATGACAGACTGTGGCCAGGAGCATCCTGTCTAGAAAGTCACTTGATCAAAAATCTCTCATGTGTCATATATTTTCAGGCTGTCTTGTACTAGAGAATGCCAAGACTTGTGACTTCTACAATACTCTGGTAAAATGGTCTTTTTATTATCGCCCCTTTTATGACAAAACAACATGTGCATTCAAGAGAGCGTGTTAAAGGAGAATAATGATAACTATACAGAGCACTTCAGATGGCCATATTAGCTTGACGGTGGATTTATTTTTGATAAGTTGGAGAGCAGGCGCTTGAAAAGGAAGGGCACCGTTGATTAAAAGCAAACAAAACAAACAAAAAAAGAAAGTGAGCATAGAGCTCTTTCAGCTTGTAATTACACCAGAGAACATATTCTAATTGGCAGTGTCTTTATGCAGGACTATTATCAATGTCTCTCTGAGGCAGAGGGAGAGAGAAGGGGTGGGGTGAGCGATGGGTTTTATGTCAGTAAGCCCAAGGTCCATTTACACATGGCTGAGGATTGCAAATAATGCCAACATAGCAAGTCCAGCTCACAGGAAAACATAAAGAAGAGCTTATTCCAAATGTATGAGCATGTAACATTTAGTAAAAGGGGGGATTGTGCAATTGGCTGTATTCCTTGTAGTGGTAAAATAAATAAATAGTGGGTGGGCTAACTGTGTGACAGAAATGTTTGAGACAGTCCGAGAGAGGACAAGGATGTGAATCCTGGGGCTGTCAGATCTGAAGAAAATGAGCTAAAACGGCTTAAACAAAGAGCAATCTAGTGCTGTCAAATGCCAAGGAATATCATCACAAAGTCACATGCATAATTAATTATCATCCTAGGCAGCCAGTGCTGCCACAAACACATTTGCTGACATTAAGTTTCATGTGTTAAAATTAGCTGAAAACCCAAGGAGGACATCTTTTTTTTTGTTCTTTTTTTCTTTTATGCATCTGCATACATTAACAAAATGCATTAAGTGCAATGCTGTAGCTGCTACTCTTCTCCAAATATCACAGTGGCTGTTGGCATTTTGTTCCACTTGTGGGTGTAACGGCTGACCTACACTCTCGAGTGGTGAATGTGCAAACTAATAGGGATGCATTGACATACCGTTCAAAACAGATGCTGTGCTGGCACATGCTCTGTTAACTGGCATGGAAAAGATAGTTATTAGTCAATCACAATATTCTATGGTGTTATCTGCAAAGTGAGAGCTTTTCTGAACAACCATCGGTAGCCTGTAATATTAAACATCCCACCTTGAACTTTAAGATATGTAAAACTAAATATGGTAATTGCAGCTCCTTGAATGTGATACTAGAAAGGTGATGAATCTTTTAAAAAAAGGGGACGTTTTAAAAGAGGGCAGGAGAATAATTGTCTTACCTTGTTTTAGGGGATGTCGTTAGCCATTCTTCATGCTTTTCAAATGTTATCAAGTAAGCTGCAATCTCCTGTGAAAAAGAGAAGAGAGGGGAGAGGAACAGACAGGAGTGAGGCTTAGATATGTCATCTTTAATCACCGCTCTCTTGTGTTTGTAATACATTTGTGAGACTGCTTCATTGATATTCAGACAGTCTAACCAGGAGCACAAACACAGGAAAGACTGAAATAGGGGCAGTGCCGGGGAGTTCAGGCAGGTAAACGCACCCTGGTAGAAGTAAAATGAAAGACAGAAGTGGGATGCGGCTGAGGTCAGATCATCTTCTGAGACCATCTTTGTTATGAAAGCTTTGATCAAGTTCTCTTCAGAGGACATCAAGGTGCTCTCAGAGAGATTGACGTCTTTGTGTTTGAGAGCGGGTAGCTTTTAACATTTTAGGTCCGATCCTCCTCCAAATCCCTTTGATCTGCCCTTGACACTCCTCTGTGGATCAATCCACTCTTTAACCTTTGAATAATTATTACACGCAAGTCTCACAAATATTGACATGTGTGTGTACTGTTACTTCGAAAAAGCTGTAGATCCTTTGGAGTCAGTTGTGTAAAACCAGATGAGCTAGACACTGAAAAAAAAAAAAAAAAAGCTGAAACTGCCACTGGCATAAATAGAGATACTTCAAACACTTTCATGTTTCCCAGGCTCACCCTGCCTAGTGCATGTGTCTGAGTTTAAGGGGGAACACGCTACACTATACCCGGCCATTTTCTCACCAAACTAATGGGCAGAAATAAAAGCACTTTGGCTACTGGTAGACAACCTAATGATTACCAGCGACAGCCGGCAATTCACTCTCCACAAGAACATTTGTCAAGCGCTTACAGCAGGAAAGACACAAGAACAGACTTGATGCCATCTTGCACACAAACATTGTCATCTTATTTTCTCATTTTATTCTCTTCATGTTGGAGTGTTTCAACAACCCTGTAAGAGTAAAGGCGTTGTTCAGATGCTGCCTTGTGAGATCCATGTGGCATTGTCTTGTCACTTTGCCATTATATTAAGACTTGTATTAAAGGTAAGGTTGCTTTAAATGACAGGCATGTACCAAAACAGACGGCCAGATCCATCCCATATAGGTCACATCTGGTAAAAAACAAACAAAAAAACAAGACTGCTGCAGCCAAATGACAAATTCAAAGTCTGAAAACACAGTCAACGGAAGACACTCATCACTCATCTTTTATGCAAAATGTATGGGAAAAAAGCGTTCTGTATGGTGTGGCATAAAAACGGATTTTTTTTTAAAACTGTCTTTCGTTCCTCCTTTTCTCTACAATTACGTATGCACCGCTGCAAGAATACTCCCATTGGCTCATCAAGGCTGTGTCACAAGTGCGACCTGGCACAGGCACAGCACACTGGCGATAGCCCACAGGGATGCTGCAGGGTGTTGCCGTGTGAGGGGTTCCCAGGCTGGCAGGGGTCCCTGACTGGCACTGCTGCCTCCAGGTGCAAGCTGGGAGATAATGTTGTGTTGATTAACTTCCTGTTCTCTTGCCATAACGACCGGAGGCACTAAAGCCATGACAAGACGGAGTCTTGAATTAAGAAAAAGATAGGAAGAGGATGAGGCTGACAAGAGGAGCTCAGGGCTGCTTCTCTGCTTTAAAACTTCTGTTATACAACAAAAAAGATGAAAAATAAAACCAAAAATGAAGGAACTATAAATTCTAATAGTAGCCATTGACCATGATTGACTTGATGGGGGAGGGGACTGCTTAATAGTAAGATTATGTTTTTCCATGCATTTGTAACTAAACTAGACTTACATGGCAGTGATTCGATTAATCCCTGCTATTCTGTGTTCATTTTAGGAAGGATAAACGGCAGTGAGAAGCTCCTTCAGTGACCTCAGTGCTTGTTAGTACACAGCCCTTCCATCATTCCCGCCTTTAAAATCCAGCCACGGCCTCTCCCTCAGTGGAGGAGGATGAAATAGGGGGCCACATGGTCTCGTATTTAGACAAATTTAAACAAAGCTAGAAAAAAACAGAGCGCCTCTACCTCTGGCTCTTTGCTCACCCCTCCCTCACTGAACAGATGCCAGGGATTATTCCAACCCCCCGACCAGCCATAAAGGTGCAATAATCTTATGGTGAGGAAACAAACAAAAACAGACGTGCAGCCATTAAACAGCTGCAAGGAGACAAAGTTTGCATGGGCGGCATTATGAGAGGCTAGCGCAAGTTCAGGTTGAGCAAACACGCTTGAGGGTTAGTGCAAGAGGCGGGCAGGGAGAAATGCGAAAGCGGAGTGCTGAACACTGATGGTGCATCAAAGTCAAACCAGCTGCCGTCAAAGGGCTCTGGACTCTATCTGCTGACCTCACTGCCTCTGGCTCACAGGGGAAATATTCAGAGGCAGTTCTCTGAACACACAGCTCCTACCTCAGTTTCCCCTTAAAAACAGTATCCACCATATGCAAGGGTGTTTGAACTTAACTCCTTTATGCCTCAGCCTCCCAACTAACATGATCTTTCATATCGTTTCATCTCCAAGTGTTTGAATAATATACTGCTAAGTAGCGTTTTCACAATATCCTAAATTAAGACAAACTGTCATTCAAGCCTGAATAAATAAAAGAACAATCAGAAAAAGCTTGCAGTGAAGCAGGGTAAGTATGAGCAATACTCCCTGTAATTGACACAGTGGGTGCAAAAATGGGGGCCTTTCATTTTCCAGGGGAGAGAACAACCCGGAGCTGTTTGCTGTCGTCCAGCCATTACATTTGTTTCTTTTGCCTCTGCAAAAGCAGCGACACACTGTTAGCAGAGTGGGCCGTGTCAGAATACGCCAGAGCCATTTCAAGGCTGATGGAGATGGAGAGGAGAGTGTGTCTGTGTCTTTCTGCCACATTACAATCAGAAGTCCTGATTACTGGTTACCTGTCTGTGCATGGCACGTTATTAACATGCTCTTCAGGGGCTGTCGCCCCTGTACTCATCAATGTGTCTGTGCTTTGGTTCTCTCTTCTCATAGCCTCCACATACCCTCTCCTGGCTCATTCTTTCCCATAACCGCTGAGGTGAAAAGGAAAACCACCATGAGAAAAATTTTCATTTTGAGATGACTGGCTTTTGCTGTCTCGCTTTTCAAATGATATTTCCATTCTGAGGGTACAACATTTTCCCCAGAGAGAATAATCTTTTCGAAGGTCTACCTATTCGAAAACGGAAATGACAGTAACATATTCATCCCATTTTATGTCTTTACATTGAGACGGAGAGAGGTGGCGGCAGGAGCAGTAAACTTTCAGAAAAAATATACACGGTTTTTGATGCATTTCTGAATTCTAATTGTTGTAAGTATTAAGATGATTTCAGCAAAAACGGTCTGTAATCCTGATCTGATGGATTTCCTTTTCGCTCCACAAAAGTCAGTCAACCATAACACTAGCGTTTGATGGACATATTCCAATGCAGATCCCTTGTCCCTGGATGACTAGAAGCTAGATCGTTCTGCTGTAGTCGTCTAATTCTCCCTCTCACCATCTACTTTGATTTATGGGAGAAAATAGGAGCGCTGAGAGGAGCAACACTTCAGCATTTGGATGACAGACCTGATCGCTTCAAACAACTGTCTCTGTGCCATTAGAAGGAGAGATAGGAGTCTTTTGGCATTATCTTAGGACAGATCAGACACCTGTCTCTAAACACCATCCATAATGCTGCTGCTCTCCTTCAATCTGTGCATCAGAGCTAAAGCGAGAAAAACAAACAAAAACAGTACAAACACATGGAAACCGAAGAAAGTTTAAGAATTATTCATCTTTAGTTGGAAAAATAAGTTTTTGTCAAAAACAAATGAAAGAAATTCAACAATTAAAGCACATTTGTCCATTACAGTATTATTCCAGTTATGTGGGTGCTAGTGACACTAATGAAAATGCACTTAATGAATAGCTGTATTAGGAAAAACTAACTTTAGCAACAGTATTGATTGCCGTAAAAGCTCAAGCTAATGAAATGAATATGAGAGAGCAGGAAGATGTGAAAGAATAGATGGAGTGAAGTCTGGTTAGGCAGCACAGCACAGCGCCTCCAGCCTGCCTCCCGGTGAAGTCTAGGGAATGCATCCTCAAAACTTTGACCTTGCCCTGCACTTGAAAGCAGGAAGTGGATGAAAGGGGGGCCAAAAGGAGGGATACGAGTGAGAGGAGCCCTCCCTGATGACCTGGGTTTTACAGTGGAGTGCCAGGTCATCTGATATTTCCTCCAGGGCAGCCCAGGAAACCAACCTGACCAGGGCGAGGCGCAAATGGACTGGTGCTGTGTTTAGGGGAGGGCTGAGGGGGTTTGCTGTAGCGCCAGGCAATCACGAGATTACACACACATACACACACGCACACACCCAAAAAAAAAGGAAAAAAATCTAATGCAATTAGACACAGATGGAGATGAGCACGGGAGAAAGGGATAAAGGAGGAGGGTGGGGGAGTTACTGAAAAGGGAGAAGATAATCAAAAAGGAGAGTGGAGGAAGAAAGTTTAAAGTTTTCCCCCATGACAATAAGAAATGCATTTAAACCAGAAAAAGTGTGAAGGTACGGTGATTAAAAAAAGTGCTTTGGTTCGATTTCACTTGCAAAAGCACCTTGGCTGAATCCTTTTTTTTTGTTGTTGTTTATACTTCATGAATTCTTAATGCAGCAGCAATAATGTATCACACAGTATATCTACGTAATCTCATATGGCAATATCACTCTTTTAGGCTATGGGAAGTAGTAAGCTAGACTGAATCTGTTTTAGTAAACTGTAAGCTCCGGATAGCCTTTAAGATTGTTAGAGCATGTGTCAGAACAGGATGCAGCCGATCTACTATCAGAACAAATGGTCAGACCAGAGAAAAAAGGAGAGAAACTGAGAGAGATGAGACAGAAGGAGAGGAGAGTGAGAGAGTTGGGAAAGTGAAAGTAAGCAACAATAGAGTATGCTGTTGACAGCTGCACTTGGCATCTGTTGAAGAGGTGTAAAGCGCTTCTATGAGTCCCTGTGCTGGGTTAAAAAGATGCCCTCTCCAGCGGACTGCTCATAAGGATCTGCATGGGGCTTCCCTCCAGACGGGGAGGGGTGGAAGTCACACTGTGTCCACTCTGCTACTAAAATGTAAAGTGTTGCTCTGCAGTATATTCCCAAAAACCACAAAGCAAAACTGAATTTTAGCAACCAATGCCTCGGAGTGAACTGAATAGCACAACCGAGCAAAATCCTTTGGGGATGCAGTGAGCAAACTCCCAAAAATGCATCACATCGAACATAATTTGTCCATCACACATGTACATCGTCACCATGAGGGCTATGCTTTATGTTTAAAACACAAAAGATTATTCTGCTTGTCCATGTAGCACATGGTATTCCTTTTCAAATACTGCAATCCAGCTTTCTTCTGCCATACAGGACGTAAAAAGAGCAAGCCTAGCCGTCCACTGGCCTACATTATACATAGTTCTGGGATCAATTTGGCATTGATCCTGGATAGTGATGTTTTCCAGTAGCTGGTCAATGCTTCTCTTCACATTTCTGCTTGGCATGCTGGTCATAAGACTGTTCTGAAAAAGGAGGCATTCTCCTGGGGAGACTCCCCTCACTTCTCTACGCCTCCCTGCTCCCACAATCAATGTTACCTACAGCAGCTGCTCTGCCAGCACTCTCGGTTTTGTTTACTATATCACTTCTATATGCTAGACTTTTGCTTGCAATAGGTGACAAAAGTGAGGAACAGCTCCATGTCAGAGGGGTGCTGTGGGATGGGAGCGTCATGCCGACATCGCGACTGTTCACCTTTCCTTTAATTTGTCAGTAAAATCAAAACGGCCGAACACATTTTTAGCCTTCAGTGATGCATGTGGCTTGTAAGAGCAGCCTTTTCAACCACGGAAGTTTGTCAGCACTAATTGCACCGCAGAGTTACAAAAAAAAAAAAGACAAAAAAAAAGAAAAGAAAAGCTGTAGTTACTTTATCAGCTGAGTAAAGCAATAGCCAGAAGGGGAGTCTAGGTAAAAGGACAAAAACAAATGTGTCTTCATTAATATTCCTAAATAAGAGCAAATAATGTAATAATGACACAACAGATATTAGATTCCCTATTCCTTTCCAGTTTTCATTCCCGCTGCTCTGCTGGGCCAGCTAAGGCACTCCAGTATTGGTCTTAATGATGAGGAAACAAACATATAATTTATTTTCTGACATAAATAATAGTGTGGCAAACTTCTTTCTTATTATAACAGATTTTCCTATTGTACTCTGCACCCCCGATATAGTGAGCATAAGAAGGCCCTTTTCCATGAATCCCTCTTCATTTTCTCTGCTTCGGAATGAGAAGCTGCAGCCATATACTGGGGGGAAAACAGGACAGGCAGAAGGAGAGACCAGGACCAAGACGGAGCTGGCATGAGGCGGGGTTTTTTTGGCTTTTGGAGCCATGGCTGCTGTCTTGGATGTTCATTGAGAGGATGTAATTGTTTGGCCTCGAAGGACTACAATGGTCAGCCACCCCCTCCTATGAGCAGCAGTGAGTAAAGGAGGAAAAGGAGGACAGCAGAGATACTTCTGTACCACCGAGCACACCAGATCAGTTTATGTAGGAAAAGATTTACAGCATGTGTTTTGTTTCAGACACTGAATGAGGATTTCTCATTGAGTTGACTGAGATGAAATACATATATCTTTGTTAGTCATAATCAGGTTGTTGCTATGGATATGTGTGGCTCCTGATGTAAAGTCCATATGGCACCTCTACCTTAGAGAAATGTATATGTAGTGATTATATTATACCTCTTTTTACTTCTGTCTCTTCCTCCATTTCCCCCCAGGCTCTAACTCCTAGCATGACTCTAAGATGTGTTGGATTCTTGGCAGAAATGTGAAGCATTACATTAGTAGACGGGGTATAATATGTGTGAGCGCTTCCTTACAGGGCATGGCAGGGGAGCGGCCAAGTTCACTTCCAGATGGCCCACGGCTGCCTGACCTCTGGCGTCCGTGCTGCACATCCTCTTCATCATCTATGCAGCAGGATGTGTGTTCCCCCCTGCTGACTGCCCAACCAAGGAGAACGGAGAGTGGCGGAGCCCCCCACGATGCTGACCTTACTGCAGCCCCACTGCCGAGACTCCAGGCTGTTCCCCCACTCTGCAGCCGAACTTCTTACCTCTTCTCTGTCCACCAAAGCAAGGAAAAAAACTGCAGGAGCAGTCAAACTTACTAGATGGGGGTTCTCATTCTGTCTCTTCTCTTTCCAATTCTTCGCTATATGTCTTTTTATTTGACAGATGTTCTTATTTTGCAAGACAGCAGATATTGGAAGTGTCATGTCCGATTGTACAGCCAACAGCCGGCAGGTCTGTTTGATTCCTAATGCAATTTCACAGTTTGAAGGAGGGCAGACATAAATCTTACATTTGTTGCTTCCCTATACTTTGTGTTAGAATGATATTCCAGTAAGAATTCACACAGAGGCATTAAATCTAAATCATCTAAATGTAACTGAGGAGTGATTTCTTTCTGTGGAGACATTGTAAGAATCGAAGCACTACATGCTTAGAATAAAAATATCCCAAGGAGTAAAGGAAGCAATGGAATTACACATAAATGAAGAGACAGTAGAATCTAAAACATCACCATCATCACCAATCAACTGGTTTCATCTCTCATCTTAGAGCTAGCACAGGGCCGACCCAAAGAGGGACAGAAAAAGCTGCAGAGATTCTCACATTTTCCTCAAAAATAAGAACAAATGAGCCCACTTCTGTCTTGTGTAATTATAAAAGCCTATTTCTTTCAGGCTTCAAAATCAATTAATGCCGGCAATATCCTCTGCATTCCACTATTTACTGCAGAAGAATGACTAGGGCACTGTTGCATAAAAGCAATTTTGACTTTCAATCCAAGAAATCAGCTCCAAGCCAGCTACAGGTCTTCCTTTAGAACTGCAGATATCTCTGACCATAGAGTCACAGGCTTGGAAGCATTTTGAGCACATTTCTGTGTACAGACATGAAAAAGAAAGTGCGCCATCTGTCAGTTTGAAAGTTTTACATTACAGGGTATCATAAAAAAAAAAATTGGTTCTAACTAGATCTTAAAATTCAGTGAAAACAACTTCATTTACACAAAAACACATAATATACATATTACACAGCATCAACTGAGCCAGAATGCAGGAACAAGGTATGTAAAACTAAACAAAATACACCCTTGTTGCTTTCAAATAAATTAAGAGGGTAAGTAACTGCCAGGTGCACCTCCAGAAAAGACTAGGTTTGGGCAGGTTCCTTGTCTGAGCCATTCAGGTGTGTGTTAACAAATGCTAAATCAGTGATCTTAGGGAGGCAACTGTCGCTGCCCACTAATCTGGGAAGGGTTAAAAAGCCACACAGGTTTGTCAAGTTGCATCTGACCAAACCAAAAGAGTTCTGGAATGATGTCCTTTGTCAAAGATGAGACCGTGGTGGAGATGTTTAGCCATAACACATAGGCCTTGATTTACTAAGATTCCAAATAGCGAGCGCTAAATAAATTTCCCAGCAAATGTTTTGCGCCTGTTGTGTTTCCATGATTTGCGGGGGTGATCTACTAAGATTGATTGCGCAATTGATAACGGGCTCAAACAGCCTCATTTAAATGAGGTTTTAGCGTGCGCAAATGATTCGCTGTGTAGAAGGAGAGCAAGAAAGGCGCAAACGGAAAACAAATGGAGATGAAAATGTTAGTGGAAGAGGCAAATAGAAATATGCCAAAAATATCTTAATGTGAGCAGAAGGACTGCAGTATGGGAGGAAATTTGCTAAAAAGTAAATGCAGTCGGAAAACAAGAAGAACATAAGATGAGGTTAAGAAGAGATGGCAAGATATTAGATGGAGAACAACAAAAAAGCTATAAAACCTTAGCAATTACGACAGGTGGGGGGCCGACAGAAGAGATTCCTCTGACCAATACTGAGCAGCAGGTTCAGCGCACTTTCTGCGAGGAACAAGGTATGTGCATAAACTGAAACATGTTCTGCTAATGACATCATAGTTGTTATAGACATAAACATGTCTCCTTTTGACAACGTTTGTCTAAACAACAGTTGTTATTTTAACATCTACACAAATTATCCATTTATATGTGAAGATTTTGTTCAATAAGTTCAGTCATTGTATCCAACCGGCCATGAGAAAAGGCTCTGAATCAGACTGATGCTCCTCTGCAATCCTGCAGCATTTGATCATTGCTTCTCATCCAGCTGCAGCCGTTTGAGCGCATTTGAGCAAGTTAACGCCTGCCTTTCAGAAGCGCTAAATATAGGCGCAAAACAGCCAGCGCAATCAGTTGCACGTTTAGTAAATCATGTTGAGCCGCAAAGCTGATTTATTTGCATCTACTCCTCCCAGTATTTTGCACCTTCTGGCAGAAACGCCAAGATTGCATATTCATTCAAGGCAAAAGCGCAAAATGCATTGCAGCGCTATTTTGGTGGTTTTGTGGGCGTATTCCTCTTTGCGACAGGGTAATAAATCAGCTGCAGCATGTTTTTGCGCCCGTTATCAAGTTTGCGCCTGTTTTAAGAGGCACAAACCTTTGATAAATCAGGGCCATAGTGTCATGTTTGATGAAAACCACACACAGCATAGCAACACAAAGAACTCATACCATCTGTCAAATACGGTGGTGGAGGCGTGATGAGTTTCGCTTGTTTTGCAGCCACAGGACCTGGACACCTTCCAGTCATTGAGTTGACAATTAATTCCTCTCTATACCAAAGTATCCTAGAGTCAGATGTGAGAAAGACTGTTTGACAGCTAAAGCTTAGCTTTAATTGGGTCATGTGACAGGACAATGATCCAAAGCACAGCAGCAAGTCTACAACAGAATGACTGAAAAACAAAAGGATTAAAACCCAAGTTGAAGTCTAGACTGAAGCCTAACTGAAATGATATGGCAGGATTTGAAGAATAAGCATAAACAAACGCTAACAAACCTCAATGAACTGAAGCAACATTGTGAAAATAAAAAAAAACAGTGGGCCAAAATACTGAAAGATGTAAAACTTTGAGTTTGCACATTAATAAAGAAGTAAAATTATCATTTTTGTTGTTTATCTGAAGCTGCATTTACTTCATTTTAAGGGTGGTGAGAACCAGATTATTCAAGTTATACTGAAACCTTCAAATTGAAAGAGGGTGCACTTTCTTCTTCACATGGCTGAATGTGTGTATCATGTTGCAAGCTGTACTGAGAATGTGTGGGGTGATGAAAACTGCTCGGCTCAGGCTGGTCAAACTGCAGCTACATAATGAAACAGCACTTAAATACCCCCAAAAAAATGCAGAAATTCTCACAGGAGGAGGAACTCTACGCACAACATAAATTACTATGTTAAAAGCAGAAAGAGAAGAGATGAAGGAAGCAGAGGAGAAAGGGAAGGGCAGAAAGAGGCAATGAAACAGACTGCGGAGGCGCACTGTGTGCAAAAGGGCAAAATGTTAGGTGTTTAATCGACTACAGTATATGCTGTGAAGAGAAACAGAATGAAATATTGAGCCGAGGTGTCCGTCCACAGAGAGTGACACACTCTGCTCTTGTGAGGGGGAGAGAAAAGACATGAAGACGAATCTGAAATTTCACCAGAGAGATGACCGGAACTCCAACTCAGGCCAATTAGCTGACAGAAACTCTTTTATTTCCCCCAACAACTCGTCAGCATGAAAGGATCACCATTTGTCTGTCAGACTCATGCCTTTATCCTCTGTTGCTACTTCCTGCACACAGCTTGTCCAGCAGCCAAACACACACACACGCGTGCACCCACACACACACACACACCCACCCACACACACACACACACACACACACACACACACACACACACACACACACACACAC
>JBBBVU010000014.1:5922771-5944991 GCA_037177055.1 Atherinosoma microstoma
ACACACACACACACACACACACACACACACACACACACACACACACACACACACACAAACACACACACACACACACATACACACACACTCTTAATTCTTACATGAACAAGTTGCATCCCTTTTCTTTTGCTGTCATCTATGTTTGCTTGACAGCACACACATGTCTCAGCAGAAGGCACATCCTCATATATGAACACCGCCTGTAAATGCAGCCACGCAACCAGCAGGGTATCAGTCAAATCCTCACATGAACTGCTCTCATTTTATCTCCTCTCAGCTCCTGCCATCTCACTGACTGATGTGATTGTTAGTTCTGGAGGAGGGCTCTCTTTAATTGAAGTGGGTGCGAGTGCATGTGTGTGTGTGTGTGTGTGTGCTTGTGTAGCTATCTGTCCGAAGCTTTGCCTGGCCATGGCTGGTTTTGTTTGGCCTATCAGACAAGCTGTCAAGGGTTTTGCCTCTCTCTCTTGGCTCTCTGCCGCTTTGTGTTCACATTACAATAACGGGAATGTGGGACTGTGAAGGTCACGGACGCCTGAGGCCGAACCAGCCAGCATGGTATGCATGTTTTGTCTCCTACCACCAGACATCTATGTAACACTAACCATCCACATGAGATACAGTCGATGATCACTGGACACAAGAAATAATCAGGTTCAAGGGCATTTTTACCAAAATGAGTCTACCAAATGTTGAAGTGTGTCTGTGTTGTGATGCTTTATGGAATTTTACTTTTTTCTGTGACAAACTTTCCTTAACTTTTCTGCCTCTATCTGCATACTGACTCCTGCATTATCAATCTCACATCTCTACCCTCTAAAAGTTCAGCTCGTTGAGAGTTTCTGCTCTTTGTGAAGGCTGATCTCCTCAGACGGTTGGGAATCGATCAGCCAGCCGCTCCGATGTCCTGCTCCCTTTGTGTGCCCAGTCTGGCTCTTTGCAAGTCTTCTCTGTTTATCTCGCTCATGTCGCTCGCTGGCTGCATGCTCTTAATTAAACATGCCACATGGCTATTAATTGTCAACCAGATTCAATTTGTTCCCCAGGCACGCCGTGAATGGGTCTCTCCTCTCAGAACAAAGGTGTCCGAACAGCCGTGTCAGAGTTGAACAAAAGGCCTTCGGCATCACTTTTATCTCACACAACCTGAACTGCTACAGCTTGCAGGCAGCCATTGAATGAGGTGTTATCCGGGCAGATTTCCAGACGAGAGAGGCGTTTGGAGAAAACTGTCACGGATATTTCTGCTCCATCTTTTTTAAAATTTCTTTTCACTCACTCACATTCGGTCAGAAACCGAGCGCTCCATCAGAACTTAGCTGCTGCACCTTTTCAGATTGTCACAACACTTTTACATGCATTAATAATCTTTCCAAACAGCTTTATTATAATATTATTAATATTTTTGTTCTTTTAAATGGGCGCTCTTTCCACAAATTGTGACAGAAAGTAAACAAATAAACCAGCGGCTGCTGAGATGAATCTGGGAGTAAGCAGCTGCCAAGGCATAATATAATTCATGGCCATGCATCAATGTTAGTGGAGACTGCTCCAGCACCCAGCCAGAACCCACAGAGCTAAGTGCCAACACGTCCATCCCCTTGCAATTCCCTCAGCCACCCCACATCTCAGTCACTCCAGCCATCACCCCAATCAATGCCTCCTTCCCAAAAACCAAACACTCTGTGCCCTGGTTAGTGCCAAGAAGCCCAGGCTGGGGCTATTGTGTCATTACCCAAACCCCTACACAGTACAAGAATAAAGCAGCCCCCTCTGTGCTTCTAAGTCACACACACAGAGCCAGAAGCAAGTGCTGTTCATATACAATTACACAGAGACCTATATGCTATTGCGTAGCAAGCCTTGTTCAAACACAGTGTTGTGGAATTTTTAATGAGAGTTAGACGAAGGTGCTGTAGCATACAGAGAGAGGAGATCTTTTCCCCAGTGAGCCTCTGTGCTTGCCTTTTCAGCAATCCCAATATTTTGCTGCTGCGAACTCACTGAGCAGTTGAGGAATTACTTATTTAAAAGATAAGGTTTCCTCTGTTGTCAGCAAAAACCGCCTCTTGTCCATAACAGGAGAAAACCAATGCAGTGTGAAATCAAAGGTCACCCAGAGACAAATAGCACTAACAGGCAAGAGCAGGGGTGACAAACGTTCCCTCTATGCGCTCTCCAAATTAATTAAGAGTGGAGATTTAACATTGCATCTCCCACACAAAGGAGAACAAGCACCCTAGTTGTTGTTAAAGCGAGACTTTTAAGAAAACAAACACATTCCCCCCTTTTCTCTGTAGTAATCAAAGCATGTTTACCCATGTCTCTTAAATGACTGTTTCATTGAATGTTTTATGTGGCAGCTTTGAGAAGTCATTGATCTCAGTCTAGGCACTGAGATACCGCTGTTGAGCTAGCTTCAGCTGCATAAGTCCGCCTGCCTTCAGCCCAAGGATCCTTGGGGCACTGCATTAAATGCCTCACCCCAAGCAGCCTACTAATCCGCAGCATTCGCAGGTGTCTCTGTCTGGCCGTGACCACAAGATAAGCACAAGCCTGAAGGAGACAGCAGTGAGCAATAGACACAAAGTGCATGTATGAGTGTGTCTTTGGATTCAGGCCGCAGTCAGTCACCCAGTTGAGGAGATGGGATGAAAACAGCAGGTCTGAGACCAAGCCTGGATAATGACACCTCATCTGGGAAAAGCTAGCAAGAAACATCTGCATCCTCGTATCTCTGCAATGGGCTGCAAAGTGGAAACGACTCGCCGATCATTTACTGGATTACTCCGCAGTAAGCTGCTGCCTGATGCTTGTTCACAGATCAGTGTAGTGGAAATGTTTATACAGAGCGAGCTGGGACAAGAAAGTTGTCTCAGTGTCTGAGATAAGCATGAGAAATCAACATGCTGGCCTCAGGCATGGATCACAATGTGCTCACCTAGCATTGATCCAAGCCACAATGTTCAGTCAAGCAGTTGGGGCCCAAAAATTTTAACAAGCTTGAGATTAATTATTCGAAAAGGGTAATGATTAGAAGTTTTAATGTTATCTGATATCACTGCACTCGATCCATTCAACCAGTATCAAGGTAGAAGTAGAGTACTCAGAAAATACAGTCAAGGGTCTGAGCCATGAAAATGAATTTAATTTCAATAAATGTTAAATGCTTTCAGTTTGGGCCAATTAATTTTACAAGAAGTAGTTGACTCCAGATAGAAAGCCTGTGAGAAATAAAAGTTTGGCTAATTAGATTTACTATCAAGGGCAGTCACTCTGCACCACATAATAACCTACAAATATATTGCATTTACAAACGCTTCATTTATACGGCATTAACAATGAGAGCTCCACGTCCTTGATGTTGGTGAAATATGAAAAGGGGAGCTCATTGCACCGAGTCAGATAGCACCAATCATGTGTAAGGGCATGCTCGGCTGTATCTTTTGGCCTTTTAATGGTCATTTATTGTTCATCAAGTGTGTGTTTGAATGCTTGTAGGTTTCTAGGTGTGTGTTTTATGTGTTCTCTCCCCCCCAGCGGGGGGCAGCACCACCCTGGCCTCACTGCCTCCATCCACTCATCCATCCCACGTCTTGTCTAATTAAACATCGTTAACATTCATCCCAAGGTCTTATGCAGATGAGCACAGAGGGAATGTGGTGCACTGCGCATTAAGAAAACAACTTGGGGGGTGGCAGAGAGGTGAACGCAGGGATGAGATGGGGTTGTAACCAAATTGAGACTTGCCTGGATATCACCGATTTGACCTCATTCATCAATTAATTACCACCATTAGTAGGAGGTGATGTGGAACCAAAGCTGAAATCACTGCACCGTGGCATTCCCACCACCAATTTGTTGACTGTGTGTGTGTGTTTGTGTGTGTGTGGGGGCGTGTGTATGAAAGACACAAAGCCATTAAGCACTGATCCAGGTGTGTCTGAGTGTGTGTACCTACAGTATGACCAGAAAGGCAGACATGTAGACAAAGTGACAGGCATCAAGCCAAGCTGTGCCATCGGTGTCTCCTTAACAGAGCTGTGATCACAGCTCAGTCCTGTCATGTGGCTGTCACTCTATCACTCAGTGTCATAAACACAACACAACATCACACCACAGTGCACCCATGCTAACTCCTACCATGGCCTCATCTTAAGACAAGACTCCCTCTGTTTCCTGGTTCATCTGCCTGTAGGGTGCTTGATCTTGAAAAAACAGACTGTAACTGTAACATTTTCCCAATACTGGCTTAGCACTAAAGCCATCAGTGAGATGTGTTCAAAACAGAAAACAATGGGGAAACCATTTTCAGTGCAGTCTGCAAGAGATAACCATCAAAGTAACTAAAAGTAAACAGTTTTTCTGCTAAACTCCTTGCAAACGTTTTAAATGAATAAATATTAAAGAAATTTAAAAAAGGAAAAATAATTCTGTATTAGTGCTTTATGCACTGTGCATAAATCTCAAAATATGTACAGTAAGTATAAGCAGGTGCACTTGTCTAAAACAAAGACAGGATTTGTACACTAATGAATGGCAACTTACCATGCAATATTTAATCTAGCAGACTAAAATGGGTTTTAAAAGGCTGTGGTAGTTGATATGGCCTGAGGGAGCACCTGCCAGGGTAGTGGAGCAGGTGTGGAAGCAAGGCTGTGAGTTATTCACGTAGCACTTGGTCTCTCTATCTTTTTTTCCCCTTTTTTTGTTGAGGGCAAGCTGACGGTTGGCCATGCATGGCAGCACGGCACAGCACTTCCTAAGATCCTGTTTGTAACTGTCTCTGGAACAAGAGCCCGAGGGAGGAGCTTGCTTAAATTCACTCACCTTCACCATCGGCCTCAGATACATCTCTGTGCACAGCATGCATCCTACATGCACTCAAGCACACATGCACTAAGACTAGAGCATATGCAAAAAAAAGTACACTGGAACACAAACACTTGTCACACAAGCTGTGTGTGCACACAGCACAGGGTCAGCACACCGCATGTGGGCCTTTGCAAAAATAAACAGTCTTCCTCAGAGGACTAGTGTCAAACAGGCATGCATGAAAAGGCACAAAAAGCACTTTGCCCTGCATAAAAATCTGATGCAGACAGTCAAAGTCGGTTCAAATCTTCTCCATATCGATGGTCACTTGAATCACCTTCAAGGATCAAGGACTTTCATTTGGTGCTCAGCATGTCTTTTCCATTAACATGCTATGCTACTTGAGTTCCCATCAGTGCAACTGAGGGATAAGCAAATTATGATAGTCAACATTGCCGTAGATAAAAGCAAAAGCAGGGGGCGCTGTGTAGACAGCCAAGTCCTGGGAATGAGCATGAGCAGGCGGGCTCAAGAAACGATGATGAAGTGCAGCATTAGTGCGGTGATTAACTCCTTTCCTCGCTCTTCCTCCTCTCGTTCAGTCCCATTTCCTCCCTCTGCGGGACGGGAGGGGAGCCTCTGATCAGCGTTTGTGAGATTCCCTTGACACACCGTCCATCTGTGAGTATGAGCTGGCAAGCCAGCGGGCCTTCTTCACCAACATGCTGTTGAGATCCCATCTCAATACCTCTCCATTACAAACCTTTTCTCAAAGGCTCTCCAAACAGCACTGAAACTTTGATGAGATACCATCCCATTTAGCATGACATGGTGTTAACATGCTACAAGGGATAAGTGCAGAAAAACTAAAATTTAGCATTTATGTGCACAATTCTGCTAAAATAAATTTGACAGGGACTGACAGAAACATGGCCATATCTCCATGCTCTCATTTTACATGTTGTTTTACTCAACGGTTTACAGTATCTTACTTGTAAAATTCTGCAATGGACATGGAATCATTTACTGTAGTACAGAGTTGTGTATATTTGAAGACAGAACATGGAGCCTCCCTGAAGAAAAGTGCTGATTCTTTAACGTGATGTCAACAAACTGGACTGCATGTATTAGTGTGGCATTTTTTTTTTTTTTTTTTGCATATTTAAAGATTTACAGTCAAGTTGTAAATGATGCCACTCTTCTTCAGTTTTTGCAAACAGATCCTTGAGTTTTAAAAACAAAATTAAACTGGCAAAAAGAATCCCAAAAGGGAGCTAAGCTCATTCCGTTTTCATCTTGATATCTGCTTCTTACTGCAGACAAAATCAGTAGAAATTAACTGGATTGTTGCGATGAATAGCAATTCATAGGCTTAAATTAATATCATGTTAAAGTTGTTAAACAAATTAAACTGTTTTTATTTCCTCAAAACTGTAAGATATCTTGCATATAATGTGGACAACAACATAAACTTTAGATATTCTTCCAATTTTTAACAATATCATATATTAATGTTCATACCGACAAAGGGAACGTGATAAGACTACCTTTACTTGATTTTCCTTTCTCTTCTAGTTTAACAGCTTTTGAGTTATCTTTTGAATATCGAACAGTTGGGATCAATCTGACTCGCCTTGACAGCTTCACCCATAGATGGCGCCCTAGAGAAAAGTAGGATAGACTGAATGTCTTCATGTAATAACTGCATTAATAACACACTAAGCTTTAATTGTCTATTCCTACCTTTTTTTTTTCCTATTCCGTAAAGCTGCATATTTACTGTACAAGGGTAGTACAAATACTAAAAGTCTGCTTTGTGAAAACCAAAATGTTTTGTTGCAGAATTACATCAGCAGATAAAGCTTAATACTCAGCTAAAATTCCACTTGGAGATATATATATATATGTCTAAGAGGGTGTAATATTGCAGCCCATTGTATCTTACGTCCAAATAAGAATTGTTAAACATGTAAAAAGTATGTAAGATCATATTTGTCGAAGTTTAACATGATGAAAAACACAAGCATGTCACACAAGCAGGAGCATTCAACATGTAACAATTTTCAAATTTTTGAACAAATATTACACTTTTGACAGGATATAACTATTTTGCAATCCTGAAAGTGAGCGTGTATTGTGAAACTGTTACTATTTTTGCGGTCAACTAATGTATTTTGCATTCTGCACTGGTTCTTAGAAACGCTCCAGACTTTAAACAAGCTTCAAAGAAACTAAATAGAAACGTAGACCTCAATTATCAAATGTGGAATACAAGCAAGCAACTTGTAAATACAAACATTTTAGTCTGAATAGAAGGGTAGAGGCCACTCCAGCTAATCCAACCCTTTCCAATCAGTGATCAGAGGGCCAGGTGGCAAATGACCTGCACTCAATGCAGCAGAAATGGTTTTACCTCTTCAACACAAAGCCTATTCTGCGATCACTTTTCTTTCCACTACATATCAGATTGCCTCACCAGCTGCCAAACAGGGAAGTCCTGATTCTTTCACAGATTCAATGAAAATAGAATAATAATTATGATTTTTTTTTAAATCTGAAACCCGACAATGATAAAATGTAATGAATAGGAGTCACGCTAATAACAGGTATGCATCGGCTGACTCCTCCAACTAAAGATAAATACATAGTAGTGACACAGTTTTACTGATTTTAGCCATTATTCTGCAGAAAACTAATCCCTGTATTAGTAGACGTTAATGCATTTTTGTAGTGGATTCATTCCTCTTGCCTATTTCAAACAATCTCATATGGATTTCAGCCCCCTCAACAGGTAATGCGAGTGCTGTTGAACACCAGTCAAAATATTCTGGCATGGCTGTCTAGAAAGCACTCAGAGGCTCCTTAGATATCCCTGTCTTATGCAGACTGAATATAATGCCCCATGAACCGCACACAGTGGCTGCATTTTTATAATAATTCAATAACATTTTGGCACAATTCCCTGTTGGAACAATCTTCCTACTTGTGATTCCAGCAGACATTAAAACTGTGTATTATTTGAAGGCTGCAACTTCTGTTCTCTGCAAGAGGGATAAAACTCATGAAAGAGAGGCGCTGACACATACTGGCAATCAATGTTAATCACAACAGCATTTACATTGTTTGTGAGATTTTGTGGACTTTCTCTTGTTATAACCATCATTAAGTGCCTTTCAGTAAAGGTGATTTTTACGGTGGGTTGTGCATCTCCTCTTGTCTCTATTTCTCCCCTGTGCCCTTATAAATTTTCAACAATTACATGCCAAAGCTTCTTCTTTTTCTTTTTTCTTTTTTTTGTCCAAGAGTAGAAATTACAGCTGTCTCCTCTTCTCTCTCTCATCCTGGCATCGCTCATCTATTATTCAGTTTTTAATTTGGCTATTTGAGGTTTGTTCCCTCGTTTGGCGACAAGTAAGCCTCTGCTAAACAGGCACCTTATCCATTACACTAAATCTAGCACAGAGCAGACAGCATTCTGGAATTGACCATTAGTGGGGTTATTGATATAACCACCATTCCCTCTCGTCATTATCCCTCTAATTTATCCGTAATTGTATAGCAGCTTTTTGGAGTTATTCTCACCTTGGATGCAAAGAGAAAGTATCCTCACTTTCTGAAACATGTTCGTGTTTGGGTGATTTACACACACACACAAAAAACCCTTTCCATCATATTATAGAAGGGCAGTATTCAGTCCAGGCAGATCCAGGTCTTCATTGTGGTCATTTTGTTCAGGAGCCTTTGTGTTTGTGACAAAAGTTTCCAAATTGCAGTCGGCTTTTAGCCGGGGTACCATTGCACTTCTGGTCATCGTTGAGAGATAAGGCTCTCTGGCTGATCTTCAGACTCCTATAATCATATGCAATTGTGGTAAAGTGAAAAGAAAGACATGGCTCTTTACCGGGATCTATGGCTCATTGTATCTTATGTGTCACACGAGCCAAGGATCAATAGCACTCAATAGTCTATTAATAGGCAAGTCTTGGCTCTGTTCAGACTGTAGCACCAGTCTGTCCACTAGACCAGGCCGTGAAAAGAAGAGGGTGCAATAGAAACCAATCCTCGCTCCTCTGTTAGCAGCAAAAGCCTCTTAATCATCTCGGTTTCCCATTGACTTACCGCTCCTCTTCCTCTCACCAAAGGCCCATCTTGAAGGAGATAGTTAACTGCCCCCCTCTTCCACCCTCATCCCCTCCCTGCCACAGAGAAGATGACTCTGTCTATTGAGAAGTTTGGAGGAGAGGTCGGTAAGGTTTTCTTCAGCTGCACTGCAATATGATCCCGGTTGAGACTGATATGTTTGGGTCACACAGTTTAAAACATGAGTAGAACACTACATTAGCACTGCATCTCAATCATTGCAATCAGAATTTTGCTATTTGTTATAACACTCACTCCTACCCCCTTTCAACTCAGATGATAATAAGTTGCCCTTTAACAAGAGTGATTACTGATAGGCACTTGGACAAGCACAAGAACGACTTCACTCTAAGTATAAGTGATCCGCCTAATAGACCGTAGTAGTTATCTGACAGAGACACCAAAATCAGACTCAGGTCGCTCGCTCATGCAGGCAATCAAAGGACACCTGAGTAATATAAAACAAATATTGATATTGATCTGCAGTCTTTAATTTCCTCCCACCTCTGATAATGTCGAAAACCAAATAGAGCTTCAGGCCTTTCACTGTTTACAATCTTTCACAGATTGCTGCATCAATTCTGTTCAAAGAAGATTTATTGATGAATTCCTCTGACTTGGTTTAAGCCTGTTATTTATTTATTTTTTCATTAAATACATCATTTTAGTTTCAATATTTCTTAATATTTCCAAAGGTTTTATTTGATGGAAAATAAATGCACTGTATGGTTTGCCCCCTCCTCTGTTGATTTTAGATGTATATGTCGTAGTTGATGGGAAGAACATGAGGAGGGAAAAATGGAGGGAGCCATTTAATAGAATGATACATATATTCTCTTTTCTCATCATTTTCCCTTTCGTTCTTCCACCTCCATGGGCACAACCAGTAGGGGATGTAGCTAGAAAGGGGAGGTGGTCAGCATCACATGATCTCCCCTTGGTAGTTGAGTACCGCCCCCCTTTTGGGAGATGGGGGCTGTCACATTCGTCTTTGTCACGGCACGGCACGCCACCCATTCATCAGGCCTGCCAGCAATGGCATCCCTTTCCTCAGTGTGCCCGGAGAGTGGGCACGTCTGGGCCTGACTGCATCTCAGATACACACAGAGAGCAACACACAGACACTCTGATGGATTCATTTATTAGGCCTTTCATTACCCAGGGGGGCAATGGTGAATCGCAATGCACTGAATGCCACAGCATTGCACAGCTATGCTGCTGCCCTCTAGGCCCTCTGCTATCACGGACAGGCTTTCAGAGGGCAGAATAATCTTCTGAACAGTGCCTCATTAGACACCGGAAGCCATTTGGATCACAGACTCAAATGAGTAATTCAGCGTTTAAACCACATCCATAAAAGTTGATTTGTTCATTGTTCTATATGTCTGCAATGCAACAAACTTTCAAGAATATGATCTTACCTTGCAAGAGCATGATTCCACTCACATTCCTCCAGACTATTTTAGGCAAGTGAACACCTTTTGTTGTACTATGTAGCCTAGTCTGCACAATTCCCATGACTTTATGAACCTTGTTTTAAAAAGCCAGCTCCCAATCAGTTCTTTTGTACGTGACAGGCTGCAGATTCCAAAGCAATTGGGGAGAAACCAACCACCAAGTAGATGTGTGAGGATAGAGTTCAATACTGCCTGCAAAACTTAGTATTATTGATTGCCCTGGATGGTAAATTCAATATAGACTAAAGAAGTTAGAATTGTGGATCTACAAGCCAAGCAATTCAATAGTGTTCATCTCATGCAATGGTGAGGATCTGGGCACTGTCTGATTCAATCCCAAAAGCTGCAGAGAAGGCTAGCAGGGATGGGAGAGCCAACAAATGCAATACGCTGCAGCTTCAGAGGCGATCTATGGAGTCAACAAATTTAATAGAGCCACTTTATCCCCTCATATGTTCGTGCAACTAGATTTAGAGTGCGGAGGTTCCCCCTGTGAAGCTCCAAGGAGCTGGGGAGTTTATCCTGAATAAACTGTCGCCTTTATTGCATCTTTCACCAAGTCCAAGCCAAGCCCTGGTTTAATTACAACAAATCCGCCACATGTGTTATGCAATGACGAGCGCTTACAAACAAACTGCTCATAGCAAATACTGTCAATACCAAAGGCAGACAGGACAAATCTCTGCCTTCTTGTGAAATATTCCACAAGATTTCCCACTCAGAGGGGGGGGAAAGTAGATGGGAACGACTGTCGCAGTGAACCACTTTTGAAATTCAAAATCACCTAATCCTATGAGACCATGTACGACTCAGACACAGACACAATAGCAGCAAGATTCCCTGGACATTTACAATCAATGCTAAATTAAGTGTGGCATAAATTAGTTACAGATAACATAAAGTGGCGCACAGGGGGATGGAGGAAGGATATGATGAACACCACTCAAGAGGATATGATACATTTCTTTTCAATTAAGAGTTTGAACAATGTCAAAGCCTAGCTTTAAATTTGGCCGTAATAAAAGAACTCATTTGAATATTCGCTCCGTTCTCTGAAGATATGAGGATGAGGACTCACTCGTTAAAAATGAGGAGAAGACAGGGAAGGAATAAAGCGCCTCTAATTGCTGGCATGTTTGTTTCCTCACATGTGACCCACGACACAAATTGTGTTGTTAAAAAAAAACAATGAAAAGGTATTACAGTGTGATATTACTCTTGGAGGTGAAGATGTGCGATGAATTCTGAAATATAAATTTATCTGTGAGGAACCCTGAATAACACAGGCACTGGTTGTAATCCCAGCACTATGCTGCACTGTCAAGCAGCTAATAAAAATAGGCTGGTGGCAGATCAAGTCGGTGATTCAAATACATTTAAAGCCTTTCTTAACTGAACTGCAAAAATCCCATTCTGGCTCGTTTTCAGACTTTTTTTCCCCCTTTCCCTCTTTTTACTCTCCCTTCCTGCTTTCTTATTGTTCTCAATGTGACTCTCTCAGTCCATCTCCCCTCTCACAGTATCATTGCTAAATCTATTTGGAGCTGCCGCTGGGAGCAATTGACCAGAAATGGGTTTGTGCACATCTTGAAAACTGTGTCTGTCATAAAAACACAAAGGTTCGGCACAAAGAACTGGTTAAATATCCATGTGTCTGGCCACTGGTGCCCTGCAGGTGTCCTCAGCTTGGGAAACTGTTGACTTGGAACGACATCAGAGCAGCACACCCACTGCACTGTAGCTCAGCTTTAGCAATGCCTTTACCGCAAAAATCAATTCCCTGTCTGTCCGGGACTGGAATTTGTGCTACACATTCTATTACACAACCTGACCATACGGAGAGCAAGCTAAGATGACCAGCGTGTACAAATGTACTGCTATCACAATAACAATACCTCAGAATCAACCACGGTACAGCTGCGCCTAGAGAGACATCACACTCTCCTTCTGACGAATCAAGTCATGGGGATGGCACCATGTGACAGAGCTGCTTCCATTTGTTGGAATGAGATAATGTGACTTCAGCTAAAGCCTTCTGAACCTCAAAGAGCACGTTCATCTCCATGACTTTGAATTCATTACCCATCAAAGATAAGTCTTCTTTTCACACGCAGAGCTCTATTTGTCAGTGTCACCACACAAAGGAGAGGGGAAACTTATTCATGCCAAACATGCCTCCAGTTTCAACTTTTGGTCGCCCCTTTGAGCACTGTTTTTTAATTAAAAGAGGACCTCTTTCTTCTTTCTCCCTCTCTCTCCCTCTCTCTCTTTTTTGCAACAGGAATGTCTCTTTGATACCACTTTCCCCAGCTTGAAATAGTCATGATAACATATCTTTCAATTACAGTTTTATTGTGACTACCATCTGGTTGCCATTCAACCCTTCTCTCCACCCTAAGCCACTGCGTACCTGCAAAGAGGAAAAGTGACGGGTCTGCACTGAAACAGCTCTGATTTTCACCCATCACACACTGGCAGGAGTGGGGGACCGATGGCTTTTATCTTCAAGCTGAGGAAACACGCACCGCCTGGAGAGAAACTGTAGGGTGGCAGCAGATGGGGGAGGGGACCACAGATGAGTGGAACGCACTGTGAGGGGACGGCGCTGACCCAACTCCCTTCATCCCATACCTCGGCTGCCTCCCTCTTCACATTGACAGGCGGGTAGATTGAGGGCTAAGATTAGCAGCCACTTTCTCACAGAAGGCCAGGGAGATACAGTATTGAGAATGAATGGCCACATCATGTTGTCAATGTTGTAACCTTGGCAACAGACAGAGTACTATTCTAGTCCCTCCCCAATTGGCCACCACGATGGTTGGCAAGACAAGCTGAATCTTCTCTGCTTGTGGACTGTATTGTTAGCACAAGTATGTGAAGAAATGTGCGTATGATGTATTTCTATTATCAAAACTTCTGTATTGTTAGATCTCAGGCATCTTGTCAATGGAAGAAAGAAGTGAAAATGACAAATTATTAAAGTCAGTTTTGTTATACAGATACTGTACAGCAGTGCTTGAGAATGTGAGAAAGTTCTCAGTATTTTAGCCTAAATGTGACCTAAACATCATCAGTTTTTCACAACTCCCCAAAAAAGCCATACAAACAAAAGTCAATCAGAACAAATATAACAAACACATTATACTCAAGGTAAAATATTCGCTTTGAATTAGCTGTATGGATCAAAATGATGGCAAGCTGTCTTGGCCCCAAATACAACAAAAGGGGCCCATACCATGATACAGACACCGCCATGTTTCACTGATGAAATACAGTTCTCAACTTGGGATGAAATGTTTTCCTTTTTACGACCACAATACTTGTTTACAATCAAATGGCTATTTTGATGCCATCTTTCAACAAAACAGCTTTAAATAGCGTTTTGGTTGATCCATGTGATGTACAGAAAACTTCAATTAAGCACCAATGATGTTTTCTCCTCACATTGACTGATAAGACAGCCAGTAAGGTCTTTACTTAGTTGGAACTTCCGCTGGTCTTCTTTGTGAGCTTGCAGACGACTGCTCACCGTGCTCTTGAAGAGATCTTTCAATTTGTGGAGTTAAATTGTTTCAGAATTGGTTTCATAACCTTTCCATCTTCTGACATCATTACTTCTTTTTCTGGGATTTTCTGAAAAACCCTTTGTTCATGCCATGATACACTTGTAGAAACATGGTGAAGAACACAGTCTGGTAGATCCCTGCCCACCCATGTAATTCATTTGGCTCATGCTTGACAGCAATCCAACTTAATGCTTTTAATCACAAATTACACAAAAGTTGCTGTTTTCTGAGATGATGAATGTCAATCTGACAATTGTCACTTTATCAAAATTTGCCTTTTAGTTGTTCCTTCTTCACTGTATGGGAATTATACAATGCTTGTTTTTCCCCTCTGTATTTGCAAGTGCTCAATAAATCAGGACAAAAAGCTGGGATTGGCAATCCTTCGATGTCATACTGTATATTGTGGCCAATTGGCCCAAATCGGCTAAATGCTACATTTGTTGAGAAGAAATATTCACAAATACTGTCACAATCCCAATATTAAACTTAGCAGCTTTCAAGTTATTTTGAGTTATTGACCCACCCCCCAGTACATAACAGACCCATAACAACCTACACATGGCAGGCTGTGCAAGTTTTCATCATCAAGGGCAAACTGGCAGTCATTTGTGTGAAATCATCTGTATTGTGCTGTATGGAATAATTTCTAATTTGCTTTTTCCCTGTGATTATTTTGCAAGCAGAGTGAAGTCAAAGCTCTGTATTAAAATCTAATCTTCAAACACCAACCTGGTTTCTACTGATCAGCCACAGGCTATTCATCACTGCCATTACCTCACCACACATTTTTATCCCTTCCTCCTCTAGTGCCGCTGGCCAGCTTTCCTCTCTTTCTTTCTCCATCTGACTGACCTCACCTCTCTCCCTCCATCCTCAGTCCCTCTTTTGATTTACAGCCTCCTGTTCAGCCCACTCCTTGTTCCTTTCCTTCTCTTCAGTTCATTCATTATTTCCTGATACCAAGTTTCTTTTTTGTCCATCTCCATTTGATAATATATTCATACCACTTTAGTCTTGCTTCCATTAACTCCATTACAATCTCTTCTGAACATATGGGCCAACCAATTGTTTCCAGCAAATGAACCCAATCATATATGTGTATATTTTGTTAAAAGGGGTCATATGACATTGATTCCCACAGGATTTATGGTTTACACTAATCAAGCAAGGTATGCTTGGTTGTGAGTTTTAGCCAAGGCATACTTGGCTAAAACTTTGCAGCCAATTATAAAAGTCACTCAATTAAATTTCCTTATATTGCTGAGTTTGAGTATGAAGTTTGTATTGAGTAGAACTGTATTGTGTCTTTTTAGGCTGCAGGATGCTGTGCTGTTGAGTGGAATTGTGTTCATCTGACACAGGAGTCTATAATTTTCTCTTCTTTACTTATATCAATGAGGATACCCTACAACAAACTTCAAAATGGCAATACAATTGAATCAACGGCTTTCTTAAACAGTTTTAACAACAATATAACCTTTGTGGGGGAAAGATTTATTGAAGGGCATGATTTTGTTACAGAGGGAACTTTTCAGAGTATGATCTTCTAGACCTATCATTAATCACAGTATACCTCCAAACTACATTTTGGCTTCAATCGAAACCGATGCATATTGCTTTTAAATATAGTTGTGCTGCCTGCTGCTTAGTTTTAACTTGTAGTGGCACACGGAGCCAGTTTTGTCACTGTAGGTATACCTCTTTCTTCTGCTCTCATGTATTTTGTTCCTCTAATTTTGCCAAGTCGCAGAGCGCACCATCAGCAGGGGGTTCCACTTTTCACTTTTTGAAAAATTAAAAATAGCACCACTTCAGGGCAATTTCGCCGCAAGTGTTTTCCCTCTACTTCTCGTCGGCAACTGGAGATGCTCAGAAACAGGCTGACTGCTGAATCTGGAGGATTAGGGAGACAGCTCTTTGATCTGGGTTGGGTGAGCTCTGAGATCGCTTTCACTCTCTTCCTCTCATTCCCCCATATGCCTCCCTGTTCTCCTTGTCCTACTATCTGTTTCTATCAATCCTACTCTCCCTTCTTTCATTTTTCTTCCTCTTACATTTCTTGTAAGCTGCCAGTTTTTTGGCCATACATGCTGGCACCCCAGGGCTCCCAGACAGGAGGTGGCAGTGTTACACAGTCGAGACAAATGGGTGTATAGAGGATGGCATCCCTGGAGAGTAAGCAGTGGTGAGAACGAAGGAGGGGATGAGGACAGCACATGAACTACACGCTTCTTGTACAGATGACACGGGGAATAAGTAATCCCCGGCCATTTCTGGTCTGACTCAGCAGCCATTTCTCTGTCTCCCCCACAGGAGATAAGTCTAATGGAATTGCAGCATTAGAAGTGCTGCATAGCCACGGTTGGGTAGAACTCACAATACGCCTCTTTCTATTATGACACAGATTTGTTTGCTTTTTCTGCCTACCAAGAGGCCTGTGTTGTTAGCAGCTGCTCTTCTTTATATACAGGTGTGGGAGGGGTTCTGAGCCTGGCAGAGGTGGATGCCGGGACGAGGTGGTTGCAGCAATTCCTTTATCAAACCTCCTTTTGATTTGTCTAGTGTATGAGGAGTGGGGATTACTATCCACCGCTCTGTAATCGCAGAGAGCTGAGGAGTCATGAGCAGTTACACAGACAGCAGCACATCTGTGTGCCGATAAAATATTCAGGAATAAGACAGCTCTCCAGAGGAGAGCAAGCTACAACTCCTCCACACTTCCTCCTCCAACGTTAATGATTTATCAATAACTCTTCCCTCCTGCAGACTGCCAGGGATGTTGGGCACACCTCATTAAAAACACCTGCCCAAAACGGGAAAGGATTTGGGATCAAAAATAGATCTATACAAAATAGAAGAGTGGGTGCTGGTGGGCAGGTCTTGCCTGAGCAGCTTTACCGCCGGAGATAGAGAAGTTTAGCAGCTCCCCCCCTCAGCAACTAACCGCCCACTACCCCATCCCAACTGCAAACACAGCCTAAAGTGATGTAGGAGTTGCAGCCACTGTGTGCTGCATACTTGCAGTACTTCCACCTGTGCAGAACACTTCATACGTTCTTTGGGGCTTTGAGTCAGAGATGTCCAAAGAGATGGTGAGCCTTGATGAGGTACAGAAGAGCTTTTACATTCCAACTTAAAATAACTCAGCAACTACAATATGAAAGCTGTGCCATCAAAAGGTGTTGCTCAGATAAACCATATTGGCACCTTCTTCCATTTAGATTAAAGGTTTCATTTCCAGCAAATGCATAATTATTTGCTCAACTGGACCATGACACAGCAATTACACTGATATGCCAGATAATTGTCCAAGGATTTTTCAAATTTACATGGCAAAGATAGGGTGGCAACAATAAGTCCTTCAAAATTAAAGAAACCCATTTTCGAAAAGGGGATAGGTTGAGGCTTTGTGGGAGAATAGTGTCCAAGTGAGTTGATGGGAAAGAGGAGATAGGTGCCTCGCTGTGAGTGTGAATGTTGAAGCTATAAAAGCAGTGGGTCGATTCATAGGGAGAATAAAGGGAGGGGCATGCACAAAAAGTTCATAACCATAGAGGAAGCCTATTAACCTTGGTTGGTACTTTAAATGTCATTATTTTTAGCTGACACAACAAAAAGGCCTACGAGAGCTGTTCTCTTAGCGATGCGCCATGTAAATCACTTTCGCAAAAAGGAAATTACTTCCCGGGGCCCAGTGTTATTAATCTAAATTCTCTGGTTAGTCAAATTGTTGCACTTAATAAATATGGAGCAGCTCGTGATGCTTATCTGCTGTGACATCCCATTCTCGCCAAAACATTTTTTTTCCTCATTTTCTCTTTATTCATGTCTCGGTGGCGTTCTTGAAAGAGACAGCTCTACTAAACAGCGCTAACACTGAGGGGTAAGATGGGTGGGGAGGGGACAGGGCTGAGGAGACACTCTGTCTCTCGCTCATCTTCCCATTTTTTGCATATATGATGCCTGTCCTCGCCGACTCCTCTTTGTTGCATGTCTTCATCTATTCTCTGTCTCACTTTAGCTTGATGCCACACACACACACACACACATCTCCTCTACCCTCTAGCTGGCAGCTGCAGATCTGGTTGCCAATATAGAGCAGACCAGATAACTCACTATGCTGTCATATTAGAATAAGCAGCCTTGACAGAGAGATCATTTGCATGCACCCCATCACCAAATACCAAACTGTCTCCTGTTTTCCACAGAGGCCATACCATCAGGGTGGAGACAGTGAGACCCAGAGACATATAATACGACTAGGTAAAAGGGGAGGGGGGGGGGTTATAAAGGGAACAAGAAGAAAAGCAAAACACTTACAAACATGAGAGAAAACCTCCACTTTCCGACACAAAACCCTGCTGTGATTATGTGTGTGATCATACTGGAAAATATAAACAGCTTCAACAAAGTAGTATAACCACCCCTTGCGATAATGTGGTACTGCACGGTAAGACTGTTGCTCCTCCACTGTGATTCACTGGCTCTGGGAGTGGCGGAATTGTGGCCGGTGGTCCTTAGGGCTCACTTGATTGTGCGTATCTGTGTGAGTGTGAGTGAGCATTTGTGTCCTGATTATGCAGGTATAATTGTGGGAAGGTGGGGAAAGCAAAGCCTCAAGGTCAGGGTGGTGTGGCTCATCAGCTCTAGCCTCTATCACTTTAATTAACTCCTCCGAGGGGCTTAGGAAAAGGCCCTTGTTAAAAATTCACCACAATGGAGCTGACAACCATTGTACAGGAGGGAAGGGCAACATGCAGGTTACTAAAAATAACTCCTCTAAGCACAGCACATGACTACTAAGATGTTCCATTATGTAATTTTGCTGGCTTGGAATCTGAACCGAGTTAAGTCCAACTTTTGTGTTACTTCCATATGTAGGCTACTAGCATAAAAAAGGATGCTGCTCTATAAAACCGAGGTTAATTCGGTGCATGTAAAACAAATAAAGGACAGCACTGTGCTACATTGATGAGATTATACTGAGATGCAGGAGTAGATGCAGCTACAACACGGTAAGTCTGTGTGACATGAAGCGTAATGCTTCCTCAGCAAAGCACTCCTCACAGGGACACATCCCTGTGGAGTATAGTGGCTGTTTGGAAAAGCCACGAATAGGGACAGAGTTGCAATCGGGTCTGACGTGAATGCTGTTAGATGTCGTTGGGGTTTGCTTATGTTTTCTTAGAGATGCCACATCCAATCTAATCTGATAAAACCACAAAAATACATCTTTGATCAAGAAGGTTAGCAATTGTAAAGAATAAAACTCTTCCAATTACATTATATCAACTATAATGCATATTATTAATAAGCAAATGTTTGTTAACAAGCTGAGAACTTAATTCTGATCTGTCAGAGTCAATGTAGCACATGTTAGTCCTCACAATGTCAGAAGTCTACTTGGTTTAGATCTTTAGATTCAAAGGAAATACAGCTGAAAAACAACTCCCTGTTAGTACGCATCTGGCCAAAACAACAAAACCGCTAAAAGTCACAAACAAACATAAATTACTGCCATCCCTTTTGGCAGCATTGTCCAATTAAACACAATAATGGTCATCATCCTGATCGAAAATAAGGCAATCTAATGGATGGCATACATATCAGGATACAATCACAACTGTTGTTTTATGAGGCCATCATGGGGCACTTTCCACAACAAGATGTGATTCAGAAGGTGGCAGAGGACAGATCTGTATCACGTTGTTTGTGGATCAATTTGAGAACTTTAATTAGCCAGGGGGTCAGGGCAGCCAACAGGCCCAGGTAAAGCTCATCAGTGAAGAGGCTTACAGGTGCCTTCAGCCCTAATCTCTCCGCCCATCTTGCTGAAATTAAAGCGGCAAATGGGAAATTGATTTCTAGCCCCCCTGTCCATGGCAATATCTTTTTTGTCTTAAGGACATTAGGTAAGTTTGCACTTGCCTAAGCTGTTCTTTAAAACGTTCATTATTGATACGAAGGCTGTGCTGGCGGACTGCCAGGGCAACCATGAAAGTATTGAAGAGGATGAAGTGTAGAGGAGCTCTCTAAACTGCTGATGTTTTTCATGGCAACAGGTCAGCCATGCAACAATCCTCCAAACAAGTTGAGTGAAGACAGTGGAGTTGACCTTTCTACTCAACGTCACACCTGAGATGCTGCTGAGATGGCAGCTATTGCAAGATTGAGAAGATTAGACCATTCTGAGAGGATTGGGATACATTTTTCATAAAAATCTTCTTGGTATAATCTGGACAATCAACTTGAATTAAATATGATTTTCAAGCTAAAGGAAAAAGGCTCACAGGCTTTTTTATAAAAAAGAAACACAAAGCACGCCAAGCCATAGAAAGATTAGGTTGGCTAAAACAAAACAAAACAAAAAAAAAACAGAAGTGAGTCAGCAGAATCCTTAAAACGATGGGATGTTGAAGCCGGGGCTACTGATATCACAGAATCAAATGGAGTCTAATTCATTTCCCTCCCTGCATGTCACTTCCCTCAGATCGCAGTTTCTGTTGTGCCGTGTTGATGTTTTCCACTTTATGGCAGGATGCTATTTGTCATTCTAATGAACCTCTCTGTGGGAAAAAAAGATCCCAGGGAACATTTCTCAAGATGTCAGGGAGCAGAGAATGTAAAGTGTGCAACACAGTTAATTCAAGTGGGCCTGCCCTGCAGGCAGGAGGCCTGCCTGTGTATCAGTTCTTAAGAGGAACAATTCATGCCAAATTAAGATGGGGAATAGAATATATAGGAACATGTGTTGAAGAGCATGTTCTCCTCATTTGGGGGAAAAAAAAAATCTACCAAACATAGAAAGAGCAACCGGCGGTAAAATGAACAGTCTTGGTTTATTTAGGGCCAGGTAAGTAATGGCCGGGCATTGTGTACTGTTATATTTTATGTTGCATGGGATAATACCACAGTCTTGTGGCCCCATTATTCAAAACAAACAAAAAAAAAAAAAGAAAACCAAAAGTGCACATGGCTAATGTTGCTGTGAGAGCAGTAAAGAGTGTGTTCTGCACTGTGGAGAAGGAGAAGGAACTAGCTGGGCTGTTGTGTGCACGTGATAAATCTGCTGGTATGCCAGGGCTCTTTTCTCATTTGTTAGGCAGCCATGTGTGAAAATGTTAATGAAGGCCCATATAATCTAGGAAATTCTAACCATTAGAATTTCCTTCACGTAGCTAGGCTTTCTGCTTACACACTGACTATTGTGCGCATCAATCCTTCCACTGTCGTACTAATAATAGACCTAATTGCCTCAGTCAGCCCACAAGCTTTCTCTGCCCCTCTATGCATCTCAAAAAGGAAGAGAGGACTGTCTCATGACAAGCCCCTGCCACAGAACAAGGAGTAAATCAGGATACTGTATATATAACAAGCAGGCACAAATACCGGTGGCACTCTGCATGGTGTCCATCATCTACCTAGCCTTCATCATCTTTTCCTCTAAAATATTGAGCATCCAGAAAGCAAAATATTTGCTGGGGCTCAGCCAGACTCAGCAACACTTTTCTCTCTCTTTCTCATTCATAATGAATGGGATAGAATAAAACTATGCCCAGCGACAAGATGTCACCCCTAACCTCTAAGGCTTACTCTATTTGCAGTGGTTGTACTACTGAGAAGAAGTCTGTATGAAAGCTTAACAATTCCTTGCTCGAGAGTATTTAGTTATTATTTCACTTCATCCCGTCCTTGTACACATAATGTGAAAATATGTAGATCCTTTTTGAAATTCCCTGCTTGAATTATCATCCGATGAATCTGAGAGCCTTTTTTTCCCTCTCTGCTCACAAAGACTGAATTGCGTAATTACTCTAAAAGGAGAGGGAGAGGTGAAGGTTTGGCAGTCTTAATCTCTCTGAGTAGAGCCTCTTTAAGGGAGTGGCAGTTGTGGGGCCAAAACATCCATAAACCTGCATTGAGCAGCTAACACATCAGAACATGCTGGTCCTGCTCTACAATATGGCAGCCAGCACATGCAGAAACAAATAAGCTGTTTGGTTCTTCCAAATCTGGGCTTTGAGTTGAAAAGCAATACTTTGATATTTACTTTTGAACCCAAAGATCAAACCAATGGACATAAATCTAGTAAACATCTTGCACTCTAAAGCATTTCATTCATCTGACTGCTACAGCTATGAATGAGCACTCTCATGCCCTTTTAAGTAACAAATAATAGACCTATAGGATTTCAGGATTACTTTTTCACAGGAATTTCACAGACTGGTATAATAAATAA